>JAQQSK010004078.1:0-53187 GCA_028658325.1 Potorous gilbertii | reverse complement strand
CTAATGACTCAAATGACATCTACTCAAAAACCTTAGTCATTAGAAGGTGAATCTCTGTGGCAAAAGTGGCACCATTGACTATAGTCTGTAAATGCTGGCAGGAATCCCTGTAGGTGGAAGATCACAACTCTTGCTATGTCTACACTAAGACTGTTATTCTAAATGATGTTAAAATCAAGTTTCCATCCTCTAGATTAAGAATTCAGACTTGCACATCCATGTAGACCCAATATGAGAAACAAAGGAAGGAATTCTGTTTCCATAGGATTAATGCTACTCCCAGCTTTGCAGGAGTGATAAGAGGAGTGATAATAGGATGTAAGTCAGAGGTGACTGGTTCTAATCTGAGCTGTGACCTAGCAGAACCAAACTTCTTATCAAGTAAAAGCTCAGAAGCTTGTACTCATGCTTAGCAAGTTGTTTAGTATTATTCAACACACCCCTGAGGTGGAGCAAGCTAATTTAAATGCACATGTGATCCATGACAAGGAAGGGAGAATATATCAGGAAGAACTTGAAAGACATAGTCTAGGAAATTGCTTCTAGTCAGTGGAGAACAAAGGGGTGGGGGGATTTGAATCAGGAACAGTAAATAAATAGCCTTGCATTTTTCTGAGCAAACAGACTCCTTAGAAAGTTACCCATTCATAAGAAGTGTAAAATCAATGTAAAATAAAATAAGATCTTTCTTGGCTTCACAATATCTATTGTTCTTTTGAGAGTTAGCATGCTTCTCACACCAAGAACTAGAGTCAAGAAGAGCTAGAGATTTTCCTCTTGGGAAGATAAATTTTAATATTCTACTCTTTTTTTTACATGTAATCGAATTTTATTTTTAATTTATGGGATAAAAACCATTTCCATAATTTAATACAATAAAATGGTGATTGCATATGAAACTGTAAGTCTACTATGTACTACTTCTATTCCTTTCAAATGTACAACAAAATTATGTCCATTTTTTTTCTTTCTTCCCTCAGAGATGGTTACTACTAGACACAAATAGGTATATAAAATCCACTCTTAATATCATAAACGATATAAATTGAGTGACCTGTTTGTGCTTCAAACACAGCAGCGAAGCATAGCTTTGACCTGGGTACACCTGGACATCCTCTGAATGAGGATGTGAAAGAGGAAACATGCCTAGGGGACTGTGTAAAATCAAGACAACTCCTAGGATTCTGTCCTATCAAAAACTCCTCTCTTGCTTTTCAACTGCCAATTACTTTCACTGCTGTACTGAATGAAAGCTTTTGGTTGAGCTAGCTTCTTTACTTTTCCGTCACTTTCACATCTTAAAGTTCTCCTTTCTGTTGAGCCTTTTCTGGTTCTATGTGCTGGTAAACTGTTCAACTACAGCTGTTATCTAGAAAAGATAGCTCTTTTAACTCATAGCTCTTTTGTGAATCAGAGCCACAGCCACACTCAGTCATCAAGCCAAAGCGCTTTCAGGCTTACATTGTTTATTTTTTTAACTTCTGTGTGTCTGAGCAAATGCCCTTTGAGTTCTGTCATGTATTTGGGCTTTCAATTTCCATAGTGCCTCTGGTTAATTGCTTAGGTCCATGCAAATCCCACCAGGAGTTTTGTTTGGCAAAACTGGATGATTGGGATCAATTAATCTATGCAATTCTTTCCTACAAATATCAAAATCATTGTTCTCCCTACAATAGGAACTTTGGGCCATATCCATAATTAATCTATATGAAGAACTCTTTGGAGTTAGTTTGTTGCAAATAAAACAATATATTTTGTAGTCAGATTTATCTCCTAGCTCAGTCACATATCACCATAACTTGAGTAAATCATACACTTTTGACCTTGGTTTTTTAATTTTTAAAGTAGAACATACGTCTCAAAAAATCTGTAAGGTTCCTTGTAGCTCTAAATATGTGATACTTGGATTTTCTCCTACATGCAATGAACAAGAAGCTATGACTTCAAATTCTCCCAGAAGGTGATATTTCAGGATTTGGGAATGACTTTTGTGTATATTCACCAATGTGAATATACGTTTAAGAACTAAGTTATCCCACCTCCCATTATTGATGGTGATAATGTCATTTATATAGTGTTTTAAGGTTTGCAAATGTTATCCTATTGGATACAACAACCCCATGAAATATATATACTTTTACTAGGGATAGTAAAGAGGAAACCAAGTTGGAAAGAGATAAATAACATTAATAACAGCATTTAAGTAGTGGTTACTATGTGCCAACTACCATGTTAAGGACTTTACTGATCCTCACAACAATCCTTGAAGGTAAGGGCAATTATAATTCCCAATTTATAAATGAGAAAAAGAAAGTAAACAGATGTTAAGTGACTTGTCCCAGTTTCTACAGATTTGAATTTGGGCCTTCCTGATCCCAAGTTCATTTCATCCATGCACAAAGGTACTTTATAGATGCTTTGTGCTGGAAATCATGAAAGCTTAGAGGTGGAAGAGATCTCCAATGTTGAATTTGAACCTGAACAAGAATTCCCCCACAGACCCATAGAATCACAGGATCTCAGGGATAGATGGAACTTCAGAGGTCATCTACTAGAACCCACATGGATTAAGAAGTCACTTAGCTTTTGATTAAAGCCTCAAGTAAAGGGACAACCATTTATTTCCAAGGATAAAGAAAACTTCCCCCCCACCCCACTTTTCCCTTTATATCAAGCCTAAATCTGCTTCTTTACATTTTTACCTATTGTTAAAGGTTCTACATATTTGGGGAAAAAAGAACATGTACAATCCTTCTTCCACAGGGCAAACCTTTAAACATTTAAAAACAAGAACCATGGCTACTCCTTCAATCCTCAAGCCTTCCCTTTTCTAAGCTAAACATCTCCAGATTTTATGAGTGACCCTTATATGTTATAGTATTGAGGACTCACCCTTCCTTGTTGACTTTTTCTTGACACTTTAAAGCTTCTCAGTGTCCTTACTAAAATATAACTCCCAGGACTAAACATAATATGACAGATATGACCCCAGGAAAGTTTTTTGGGAACATCCATCACCTCTTGTTCAAATAGGGAGATGCACAATGTGAGACTTGACCTAATGACCTTAAAACTGAACATCTCATGCTCTATATATTGAGATAGCCAATGACTTTAAATGAAATTACTCATCATTTTATAATAGCCTATTGCATAACTAACCCCTCTATACCTATTAACCACTCACTAGACCTACACATACACACTCACACATGCATGCCTTCTACATGTACTGGAAAAAATATCTTCTTAGGACTATAGATTCAGCAATCTTAATTCTAAGCCTTAAGGTTTTGGGTAGAGCAAGGATCAGTCGTTCCCCAAGAGTATCAACACAATTAAAGAAAAAAATGCCCTAACCTCTCAAAAAGTAGAAAAAAAATGATAAAATGTTAGGGTTAAAGAGAACATGGAAATGATTTACAAGGTGATTTTAGACATCATCTAGTTCCACTTTATCCAAATATTGAATTCATCAATATTATTTCTGACAAATGATCCTCAAACCCTCTACATTTTTCAGGCGAAGACCCTGAGTGCCAGAGAAGTTAAGCGCCTTCTCTGTGTCACATAAAATGAACTACAAACTTAATTATACAAGCACATTCAAATCTAGACAAATAATGGGGGAAAAGAGAATTCAGAAATATATTTTCCAAAAGTAAATAAAAATTATTGCTACTCACTGAATTAACTTAGCATATTAAAATACCTGACTTCTGAATATTGAAAAGCTATCATCCTGGAAAACATAGAGAGAAGAAAAATTGGCTTTAGTTGAAAGGCCTATCTTCTTCTTCAAGCAAAAGATGAGCATGTCTAGCTAAAACAAGATATATATTGACAAATCCACCAGGATATGTTAGTTCAAACTGAAAAATTCAAGGGAAAGTGACTGTTCAGCTCTAGGTGAGTGAACTGAGGTTTAATCTGATGAGTGACAAATCAGCCTTGTAGAATAAGGTGGCTGTCAGAAAGAGAAGAAAAAAATGACTGAAATCTTGTATTTTTTAGATTGATAGGTTTTTGTTCTACTCTGGTCAAATTTTAACATGATTGAAAGGCAAAAAATGAAGGAAAATCAGGAATGATTCTTAATTTTAAAAATATAGATTTATGGTTCGATGACTGCAGATTCTTTTATTTTAGTAATCCCTAAGATATTGACAGAAATGATATTGGCTAAATTAAAAATAATTGAAAACTAGAAAGAGTAAATAACAAAGTAACCACAACAGTGATGTGTGAATTAACTGATATTTTCACAGTGGAGAGGTAAAATTGAGTTTCCAAATCTGCAATACTGAGGAGCAGACTTGGATCTGAGATGATGCTTACCTCCCAAGAAGTAGCCAGCCAATAAGCCCCTACTTGAGAAGTCAGACAAGAGGCTCATCTACCTCTCTTTCTTTAACCACATGTTCAGTATGATAGCATGTAAGAAAACAAGAAGGTAGATAAGCAAGTGAAGGGGACTGAGAGATCTATGTCTTTAATTATAGTCATAGATGAAGGGTAAGAGGATTAAGTTTATCATGTAATATTAGGAAGATTCTTCTATCTTTTGTGCTCAGGAATTCGGGAATCTTATCCCCTGTAATACAATGATGAGATCACTTTAACTCTTCTTGAAGAATGCCACAGATTTACCATCTTGTCCAAAACTGCTATATTCATGGAACTATAAATTCAGGTAGTTCTTTATGAACTGAAAATCAGCTGGAAAATCAAGGTCATTTATTGCCCCCAGAGTGAAATTCAGTCAACAATCAAATATGTTATTTGAAAGATTGGGTCAGAAAATCATTGCCATGTCTATCTATTATCACATGAGAGATTTAAAGATAAAAAAGGCCAAAGAATGGAGTTTAATAACCTTTGACACTAGCAATGTGTAGAGTGACTCTCAAATAAGCCCCACACTTATTCTTCTCCTAGCTCTACTTCAGATTTTCTAGATCAGGGATGAGGAACCTGTGACCTCAAGGCCACATGTGGCTCTCTAGGTCCTCAAGTGCAGCCCTTTGCCTGAATCAAAACTTCACAGAACCCAACATTGTCAGCTGTCTTCTTCCCTCAAAATTCACTCAGAGCCTGTGGCCTCTTCACCCTGCAATATGGCTCTGCCTTAGCAGCTCCCTTCTCCTCCAGGGGAGCTCCTCCCGAAAACTCCATTTTTTGAAAGAGCTCAACACACCATCCATGCCCTCATATTTGTATGGCTACTCTCCCTTTCAACTCTTTTTAGAAATGTATTTGTCTTCTCCTGTTATAATGCAATCTTCTTGAGGTAAGCAACTGTCTTTCTTTTCATTGGTATTTGTATCTCTAGTGCTTAGCATAGTGCCTGACACATAGTAAATGCTTCATGATACTTGTTGACTGACGGATTGTAGGAAAAATGTACAATTGTTTGGATCTGATTTCTCTTAGTCTTCAGATAATATACAGCTTGATAGCCCGGGGGGTAAGCAGTTTGAACCAATTTTTTTGTTTTGTTTTGTATTTTCTTGAATCCAGAGCGATACTATAGTTCTCTGTGACAATGAAGTAAAGCACTTATTTGAAATCTGAGTTGAGAAAAATTCTTGGTCTTGTTTTGACCAAGTGGAATTTCTTTTGGAGTTTTAAACCACCTATAGACCAAAAAGGGTAGGGGAGAAACCAGCACATAATGCACATGCATTTTAACATCAGAGCCATTTTGTCCATTTCAAAAATGTTCAACTGCAATTCTATTTCTGTAAATCTGTTATTTATTTCTGGTGATACTTTAAGATGTATGTACTTGTATCTTTTATTTTAATAAAAATATTCCTGGATGAATGCCGAGTAAATGTTTATCAGATTCAAAAACAAAAAAAGAAGCCACCTGACTTACTATCACCTAATCAGGTTGATGTTCCATGAAGATAAGCCACGCAAAGGTAGATGAAAGCTATTAGAAGCCTAAACGTTAAAGTTAATTTGTTCATGGAGATCCAGAATTAGAAATAATATTCAGGCCCAGCATTATCAATTTGCGATTCTAGCACCACTAGGGAATGATGTTTGTCTGACTAAATACACAAATAGTAAATCAAATATATAGCCACTGCGGGAGAAATCTTGGCACAGGAGAAGAGGAGTCAAATTTGAATTCTTCTGTCCATTAAATAACCACCTAGAAATATGACCTTAAGCAAGTCCTTTCACGTGTCTAGATCTAAATTGTCTCATCTGTAAAATGAAGCATTGGAAACATGATCTGCAAAGTCCATTTTACCTTTATTATTCTAAAAATCAATTCATAGAAGACATATTTTGATAAACTTGCTTATTTTCCCCTTCTGGTTTACTTTAAAAGAGCAATGTAACTAGCTCCTCTGTGTTAGACTATTTAAACCCTACACAATCTGACGACCCCAATCTGTCATTCCAGTCTTTTTCTCTAAAATGATGGATAGAGTTTCCTTTCCCACATTCTATAATCCAGCCAAATTTCCTTCTCTCTGCTCCTCACATATTGTACTCTTATCTCCCATCTCTGGATCCCTGTGCCTTATGTACCCCTCCATGGCCTCTGCCTGAAATTTCATTCCTCTTTATCTTTTTCTCATAGAATCATTCTCTTCTTTCATGATGTTTCCACTCAAAGCTTTTCCTGTTCTCCCCAATTTCTACTCTTGTTCCTCACTAATCACTGTTTGTTTATGTTCTCTTAATTTAGTTTATATTTTTTCAGTACATACTCATTTACATATACTTTTTATTCTGATAGAATAAAAATAGGTAGCATTTATTTAGTATTTTAGGGTTTGCAAAGTGCTTTACAAATATTAACCCATTTTATCTTCACACAACCCTGCGAGGTAGGTCCTATCAATATCCTCTTTACAGATAGAGAAGCTAAGGCAGACAGGTTAAATGATTTGCCCAAAAGTCACACAGTAAGTGTAAGAGACTGGATTTGAATTCCAGGTCCAGAGAGTTTCTTGAGAGTAGGTGTACTGTTTTATTTTGTTTTGTTTTTTCTTTATACAATGCACGCTAAGTAGTCACTCTATAAATTTTGATTGATTGATAAAAGACTTCTATAATGATAGGATGCTTGGCAAAAGCATAGACATTCTCAAACATACCTGTAATACTTCTATTATTTTTCATAAATCACATGCCACACTGTTTTCATTGCTTAAATCATGTCAACTTAAATATCCCTTATCAACCTACCCAGGATCAATTTTTATCACTTGTTACATTTCATAAATCTGTAAAATTATTATATCTAACTAAAGTGGGAGTTCTAACTCATTCAATTGCTAGGATATTAAAGTCAATAATACATCTAATTTCTAAATCACAATTGTCAGTCATTAAGAAGTCATACTTTTCCAAAAGCAATAATGAGGGCCATCATTCCATAACGCTGAAAAAAGCTGTTTATTTTATTATGATTTCTCTAGTTTGAATACATTTTAAGGGATAGTCATAACAAGCTACTTAAGCAAATGTCTTCTATCTTTGGAGGTATGGTTACATGGTACAGCAAGTCTCTTCTACCTCATTCCTACCCCACCCCAGTCTCTTTTATTCCACTGACAAATCTAGTTTTCATTTCATAACGATTCCCTCTTTTTTCCCTAATCTTTCAAGATTAAAGAGGCAGTGTGACCGTATTGGACCTGGAGGATGGAAAGCCTGGACCCAAATCCTGCTTCAGATGCTTGCTATATTTGAGTGACCTTGGAGGAGTCACTCTCTGAATCCCTATGAAGTAGGGGTCATAAGAACACATACTTCACAAGGTTCTCATGAGGATCAAATGAAATAGTGTATGTAAAATGTTTAGGAACATTTTTATGTTTCTCTGTCTCTGTATATGTACAAGTATGTATATGTATATGTATATACATATAAATATATATATACACATATATGTGTGTTACTACCATCATTATTACAATGAAAAGTATAATCATTTTAAAAGTTGGTGATACTTAAAATCAACTTCTAGAAGTTAGCACCAACTACAGAACTTTTGATCTGTGCTCCTGAGGCTACTTCCTACCTAGTTTTCTTCTGCTTGGTCTTGCTCTTGATGTTAACCCAATTCTTGTTTCTATCTGACTAAACTTCAATTTTCTCAGTGTTTTGAAACTTAATTGTGGGATTCTTTTCATCAGCAATCGTCCCCACCCTCTCCATATCCTTACCCCCATCTCATCTTATTCATTCACTGCTGCTAGACAATCCTACTACACTCCCTTATCAACCCACTATTCCGTCCTCCACAGTGGCTCTTTCATTCCTCCTTCAAACTCCCATGACTCCCCTCTCCCAACTCTCTCAGCTAAATTCTGCCTTACATTTTACAGAAAAAAATTGAGTCCATTTCGTCTTCTCCCCTCATTGTCTCCTGATGCCTTCTGCCACTATCTCTTCCTTTATCTCAGACTCAGTGATCTTATTGCCTATGAAGGTCAAACCCTCTACGTGTTTAAGTGGTACCTGTCCATCCAATTTCCTCCAACAGATAGCCCCTTCAGTCATACCTACTCTTGAAATTATTTTCAATTTCTATCTACTAGCTCATTCTCTACTGCTGAGAAACATGCTTTGGTCTCCCCTATTCTGAAAAAAAAATTACCCTCATTTGAGCCTTCTATCCTTCTAGTATCATCCTATATCTCCTTTGCCTTTTGTAGCTAAACTCCTTCAAAAGGCTTTCTATAGCAGATTCCTCTACATTCTCTCCTCTAATGCTCTCCTTAACCTCTTACAGTCTAACTTCCAGTCTTATTATTCCCCTAAAGCTGCTCTTTCCAAAATTAGTAATGGTCTTTTAGTTGCCAAATCCAATGGTCTTTTCTCCATTCTCATTTTTTACCTCTCTTGCAACCTCTCTTGAACTGTGGATAATTCTTGTTTTCTGGACACTACTCCTTTCTCTCTAGGCTTCTGGGATACCAGTCTTCCTGGTTCTCTTCCTATGTATCCGGATTGCTCTTTCTCTGTCTTCTTTTTGGTAGTCTCAGGATTCTAGCCTCTGTTCTATCCTATGCCTTCTTCTCCTTTTAAACAATTTCACTTGGTAATCTCAATAGCTCACCTGGATTTAACGATACTCATGATTCTCAAATCTATCTATTCTGTCCCAGACTCTCAGTTGAACTATAATTGCCTTTCTCTGTCTTTCGAACATCTTGAACTGGATGTCCAGAACCACACTAATTATATTCTCACCTAAACCCTTCTCCCCTTCTTACTTCCCTATTATGGCATTCTTCCAAATCCTCAGACTCATAATCTGGGAGTCAGCATTAGCGCCTCACTCTTTTCTCAACCCCCACATTCAATCAGGTCCCTTTTCTTGAATATGCCCCTTTCTCTCATCTGATAATGCCACCACTGTAGTACAGGCCCTTATCACATCATGCTGTATTATTGTAATAGACTGCTGATATGTCTGCCTGCTCCAATGTTCTTCCCACTCCAATCCATCCTCTATTTGGCCACTAAAGTGATTTTCCTCAATAGCAGGTACAATCATTTAATCTTTCTATTCAATAAATGCCAGTGGCTTGCATTTGCCTCTAAAAATAAAATACAAATCACTCTGGCACTAAAAGCCCTTCATAACCTATTTCCCTCTTAATGTTCTAGTCTTCTTCCACCTCACTTCCCTATACATATTCTTTTATCCAGTGAAGCTGACATCCTGGCTAGTTCATGAATTCGACACTCCATCTCTCAAATCTGAGCATTTCTCTGGCTGCCCCTCTTGCCTGGAATGCTCTCCCTCCTCAACTATACCTACAGATGTCTCTGACTTCCTTTATAGGAGACACTGGCATAGGACCACTCAGCATGGTGTGCACAAAATAAATGTAGGATGTGCATATTTGGGATATCCACCCCAAACATCCACACAGACTATCTGTGTCCAACCTGTGGTAGAGCATTCTGAGCTCATAAGTGATCTGATCAGCCACAGTCAGACACACTGAAATTTCACTTTATCATGGTGATATCATTTTGGTCCTCTTTGAAGATGAAGCACAAAAACCAACCAAGACCTAATCAAAATTCTTTCTTTTCCTGGAAGCCTTCTCTATTTCCTCTTAATTCTAGTGACTTATCTTTGTAAATGATTTCCTATTTATTCTGTATATAGATTGCTTTGCACATATTTGTCTGTTTGTGGTTTCCCCCATTAAATTGTAAGCTCCTTGATGGAATGGACTGTCTTTTGGCTGTTTTTATATCCCAGCTCTTAGCACAGTGTCTGGCATATGGTAGGTGTTTAATAAATATTTTGATTCATTGGCTGATAGCTCTCACTTAAATTCAGGTATGGACTAGGAAACTCCCTAAACTGTCAGATAAGAGATTTTTCCTTATCTGGGACCCAAAAGTATTTTTATCTTTCAGGCTCTGAAACCAGCTTTCCACTATGACATACTTTATTATTAATTGCAAAGACACCCAGGCTTATCATTGTATTTTCAGTGTCCTAATAATTCTGCAGTAACATTTCTTGAATGCTTTGATTATAAGCAAGATGAAGTAACACTCTGAGAACATCTTGGATCACAGCTTCAAAGAGTGACACAAAGCTGTAAAATCCTAAGTAATCATAAGAGTGGTCTTGTCATATAGTAAGAGAAGAATTTGCTGAGGGTATTGGTGAACCCATGAGATTAAAAAAATGAACAAACACAACAAGAGTAAATAATTACAGTCCATGGTTGTGTCCAATGGTCTCAAGATAGACTATATAGTAATATTAATCTTAGATATGATCTTTGCTAAATTATTTTTAAACATGAGGCACTATAGCTATCATTGTGATGCTCTACAAATTACATATGGATGTCAACAATATAGAGAAAATGTTGGGAGAGATTAAGTCCATACTTGGTTTAATATTGCCATGATTGACTGTCACACTCCACACAATGGCTGTTCCAAGACTTCTCTTCTCTTAACAAGCTCCTTACAATACCCTCTAGCCTTCCAACAATAGCTCCAAATCTACTCAGAAAAGAGAGGCTATCCTTTTTGACCGACCTCTTTTCTCTTTTCCATATGTCAAAACTTTTCCTGTAGCCTCTTTCATTTTTTCTCTTTGACTCCAATTTTTGAAGTCTTTCTTCTTTGCCAATGCCAAGCTCAACTTCTACACTGAAAACCATCATTTCTCTGAACTTGCTCCATTGATATTTTTCTTTATCCCACCTTTAATCCCAACTCATCTATTGATTTCTTCTCTGATACCTATAGACATGACTATTTATCTTCTCCAGTAAAAAAAATAATGATAAAAAAACCTCTTACTTCACTTTGTTATCCTTCTGAACAAAATCTTTAACCTCCCAAATCTCCTCTTTCACAAACACCTGGAAAGAGGTGTCTACACTTATTTTTTTTCATATTCTTGACAGTACCACTAACTTCTTTCATCATAATTTACATTCTAATAACATTTCTCACTAAAAAGACTATCCCAGTCTGTCAAAAATCACTTAATTTTGAAGTCCCATCTCATTCCTCTTGCTTCTTCACATGACCATAACTTTTGACAGTGAAAGCAAATCCCTCCTCCTTGGATTTCTATCATAATTAGTCCAGAAAAACAACATATTAAGTATCTATCATGTGACACTGAATCAGTTCTTGACCTTGAGAACTAATTATTCTCTCTTGTGTCTCTTACTAAATACCTGACCACTTTCTCTTAGTCTCTTTGTTAAATTATCATTAATATCCCATATATTTTAGGGTAGACATACCCTGATGGCTACCCTGAGCTAAATTCTCTGTCTCTTTGGTTATATCAGCAGAGGCAATTTCTTGACTGATTTGAGTGAGGGAGGGCTGTGCAAGGTTACCAGTCTCACTTTCTCCTCCTTTTTGGGCCCTCCTAGCTCTGAGTGAATGTAAATAGCAACTGTTTTCTCTTATGGCCAGCAACCTCAAAGGGTTTCCCCCCCACTTTATTTTTTTTAATTAAAGGGGCCATCCCTTGACACAATTTTTAAAGAGGCCTATTCACTGAACGGGCATTACCTTACTCAAAGTGAGAACCTGAAAAGACCTTAGCCTAAAAAAGTTGGGGTCTCCCACTGCATCCTGGGCCATCTTCAGTTGTCCTGATGAATATTTGGCCAATGGACCCAGATGACTCTGGGGGAGAAAGCTAGGCTGGGGACCTGGCACAGCCCTCACATCCCCCACTGAAATCAAAGTCAGATTCAAGTCATGTCATCATC
This sequence comes from Potorous gilbertii, assembly GCA_028658325.1. Classification (NCBI taxonomy): domain Eukaryota; kingdom Metazoa; phylum Chordata; class Mammalia; order Diprotodontia; family Potoroidae; genus Potorous; species Potorous gilbertii. Next base: position 40,933 of record JAQQSK010004078.1, on the reverse strand, counting down.
TCCCTGATGTCATGGTCCTGCTTGAGAATGAAGGACAAACACAGTAACAAGGCAGTTTCTTAATCTGAGTGTTCATTAACTTGTTCTTTAAAAAAAATTGATAATTGTATTTCAACATAATTGGTTTATTTTTAAATTATATGTAATTTATTTTAAGGATTCAAAAACATTTTATTTTCTGGGAAGAGATCCATATACTTCACCAGACTGCCAAAGTGATCGATCTCTCTGTCTCTGTCTCTATCTCTCTCTCTTTCTTTCTCCCTTTCTCTCTCTCTTTATGTCTCTCGAAGTCATTTCCTCTATTTCAGAGGAAATAGCTTTCAGAGACTCGTGCCTCCTCTTTTATCTTATGACTAGTCCCTAAAGCAAATTCTTTTGAACCTTTTCTGCCCTTGATGTAAACTTATTTCTTTTAACCATAACAATATCAGCTCTGACACATTAGATGAGCAACCTCAACATGAGATCTGAGAGAGAGAGACAGAGACAGAGAGAGACAGACAGAGAGAGAAGATATATATATATATAGAGAGAAGAGAGATAGAGACAGAGAGACTGAGAGAAACAGAAATAGAGAGAAAACAAAAGGCACAGAGAGAATGAATCTGTGTACTGTATAAAATATAAACTATATAACCTGACATTTAAAGCCTTTCCCAATCCATGTCTCACTTAACCTTCCCAGATATACTTTATATTACTTCCCTTCATGCTCCCTCTGTTTCAATCTAACAGGCACATTAGCTACTAAAGAACTCAGTCTTCCTATCTTTATACAGGCTATTCCCCCTAGCCTGATACAAACTCCTTCCTCACTTGCACCTCTGGAATCCTTAGCACCTTCCAAAGGTCAGTTCAAGTACTACATCCTAGGGAAACATCTTCTGAATCTTCCAGGCAGCTTTTTCCCCTCCCTCCACAATAATCAAGTACTTAAGTATATGCATGAATAGTTTTACTGTCTGAGAAAACATACTGCTTTGTTTTTTACCTTTGTATCTCTTGCACCTGCCACAGTACCTTGTTTAGTGAATTTTGTAAAATTGACTTAAACTGAATAAACTGATGCCCTATATCATTTTAGTTTATCTCCTTTTAAAGAAAATCCTCAAAGAAGAATTATACAATTCCTGTTATGTCTTCAATCAATAAACTGACACGCATTTATTAAGCAAGTAATAATAAGTTTAAAGAAAACAGAATTCTAAGAATCAGAAATTAGTCGATTAGCAATCATTGAGACAGCTGGGTAATGCAAATGACAGAGTGCGGGGCCTAGAATTAGGAAAATCTGAGTTTCTGTCTGACCTCAGATACTCACTTGCTGTATGATCCTGGGCAAGTCACTAAATCCCTGTCTCAGTTTCAGATGTAAAATAGTGTAGGTGAGGTGCAGTAAATGCACCTTAAAGGTGAGGATTAACTGAGATAATATTTGTTGTTTTTCCATTGTTTTCAAAGAGAACTAATAGTATCATAATGTTGAGGTATAGGCAATATCTGGTCAGTCTCAAGAACTGGATTTAAAGGAGGTACTGGATCTTCAAAAATAAAAAATAAAACAGTACTTACCCTTAAAGTGTTTCCATTCTAACTAGGGAAAACACAGAGAGAAAGAGAGAGAGACAGAGAGAGACAGAGACAGAGAGAGACAGAGAGACAGAGACAGAGAGACAGAGAGAGACAGAGAGAGAAAGGGAGACGGAGAGGGAGAGGGAGAGGGAGAGGGAGAGGGAGGGAAGGAGAGAGGGAGAATAACCCGTGCAAAACAGATGAAAAGTAACCTGGGGTATCACAGAAGGTGTTACTCAGGCCAAGTCTTGAAGGAAACTAAATTTTAGATTAGGGAAACTTAAGATGGTTTTTAAGTAAAACTAGTCTTGATTACTTCATAATATTTGACACTTTTTCCACCCTGTTCACTGACCATCAATACCATCCTTCTGTCACATTTCCATTCTGTTTCATAGTACTGGTGTCTTCTGATCCCAACTTCTATCTCTAATATTCACTACAGATGTGACCTTAGTCAAATCCCATAACATCTTTGGGCCTTAGTTTCCTCATCTGAAAAATGGGAAGGGTTGTCCTTTAAAGCTTCTTTTCACTCTAAGTTGATCCTACATCTTTTTGTAATATTTTCTAGTTTCTGCAGCCTGATAAAACGTGACTTCTGACTGCCCACTTAACTCCTCTGAAAATTTGAAATGAGAATGATTTCTCCTGGACCAGCATGAATATTTTTTCTATGTCCTCCCAGCAGGTTTCAGAAAATATCTTATGAAAACCATGGAACTGACCCATAGTTCACTACGCCTTTTTTGCTTAAAGCTTAATTGCATCCTCTCAGCAGGATCATCCCTCATCATTGATTAGCTCCCTCCTATCACTCCCCAGTGATTTATTCTGGTCATGCCTATCTTTAAGGAATAGTACTTTTCTTTTCCTCCAGCTATTTAGACACACTTCAAAAATCAACAATGCAAACTCATTCATTCATAATGACTGTACCAGAATAAACATTAATTTCTGATTTCTCTTTGAAATAAAGTTATTGGGTTATTTTCCCAAAATCTTTCAAATGAAAGGTAGAAAATAGAAATAAGAATATTTATGGTTCCAAATCTTTATTTCTCACCAAAAAGGGTTACATTTTCTCCTCCTCAAGCCCACATTAACTGGTCTAATACTCTCTTTTTCAAATATGTATACAAACATACATACACACACATATATATGATACATATATATACTTAGAAACATACTGTTGTTGTTTTTGTGCTTTGTTTTCAAAGAAGACCAATGATATCATGGAGTGATGACTTGAGTATGAATTGGGCACAGTTGCACAGTCCTCAGTCTCACTTTCTCTTCCGCAGTCATCAAAGTCCAGTGGCAAGACACAAGTCAAAAGGATTGGATATGGTGTTGGATGCAGTGGATGATCTTGTGACCTTGGTGTCTTTGATTTCTGATCAAGCTCTGAGTGCCTGCTTCCACAGCACCTGCTGCAACCACCTTCATGACAATTGGAACATATTGTTCTCATCCACCTATTCCACCAGAGTGAGGGGAAGTCTTCATGTGTTTGGGATAGACATTCCCCTAACTCACTGATGGGTTTGAGGTCTGTTGGTTACCCTTGACCTGGTTTCACCTGTCTTCTGAGATAGTTTTATCAGAGTGTGGACACTGATCATTCTGCAGCTTCTTAGAGCTGCAGGTAAGAGTTGGGTGACTAACTGGATACCAAATATGGATACGCAGCCCTGAAAAGCATGCATGTATGGAGACTTATGTAACTACTCTTCTTTCCCTCATCTTTGGGCAGGTGAATTGAACCAAAAATAATGACTTGGAGTATATGTCTTTATGTCTGTCTGTATGTGTATGTGTATGTTTACACAAATTATAAGCATATATGGGGCATATGTACATATAATATTGATTATGAAACTATATAATTTTTAAAAATTATTTTATTTTTAACCTATGGAATAAAACAAGTAGAATGACTACATATGAAACTGCAAATCTACTGTGCACAACTTGCTGTTTCTTTCAAATATATAAAAAATTATCATGTAAATTTCTTTTCTTTCTTCCCTTTTCCCTATCTTCCCCCTAGAGATGACTAAAATTAGACACAAATATACAAATTTATATATGTATATATTTATATATAAACACGTTCACATATGTATATATGTGTGCATCTATATGTACATATATGCGTATATAAATATGTGTTTGTAAAATTATTCTATAAATAATTCTATTTATCAGTTCTTTTCCTGGATGCAGATAACATCTTTCTTCATATGCTCTTCATAGTTAATTTGAGTACTTATAGTAGTCAAAATAAATTTTGCTCAAAGTTGTTCTTAAAATAATATTGCTGTTACTGTATACAAAATTTCCTTGGTTTAGCTCATTTTACTCTTCATCATTTTGTGCAAGTATTTCCATGATTTTCTAATTGAGCTCATTATTTCTTATAGTGCAGTAGTATTCATTACAAATACATGCCATAACTTGAAACTTTATTTTAAAGTTTAAAAAGAGGAAAATATTTAAAATTTTTACAAAGATGTGAAAATAACTAGGGTGAGTTTGCATGGTTGGATCTGGGATTGCTGGATGTATGTAGTAAGGTCCTATCAACTGGTACAACCTGTTTCAAGCAAAAGTCCCAACACCCCTCAAGGCAGCTTCCTTTGGAGGTTAATTGCGAGGGTAAAAGAGAAGAAGATGTTGTCGGTCAAAAAATATCCAGCATGAAAACATAAGGTTGGAAAGAAAAGGAATGCTGATAGCAAGAGACCACCCTTCCCACCATAAGGTCATCTTCTATCTGTTCTGCATGTGTTGTGTGTATGTATGTATGTATTACATTTTTGTTGCTTCCTTTACGTGCTTAATAATTAGTTGTTGGTTGATCTCTGTCTTTTAGAAATCTTAGTTTCTTTTATATTTCATACATGTTGAATAAATGCTTATTGGTTTGTTGATTTAGAAGCATTATAGAAACTGAATGATTTCTCTGTGAGGAGTCAGTTCAAAAGTAACAGAGGCAGAGGCTACTCCTTTGCTGAGGGCTCCAGGCTTAGGGAAGACTTTTCAGTACGGTAATCCAAGATGGTAACATTGACCTCCTCAGATTAAAGATCTTGTAGCAATAATGCTAATAGTCCTCTGCTGTCTCAGTTTCCTTAATGGCAATTGTGTGGTAACCTACTTTCCCAGGATTGTTATTAAGGTCAAATGAGATAATATTTGTAAGTGATCGGCACAGGGTCTGGCACATAGGAGCTACTTAATGCTTATTCTTTCCTTCCTTCTTCCTTGATAAGCTTCCAACTGAGAGGTTCTTGGAAGTAGAGGAGAGCATGTTTGTCTAGAGCAGATGCAGCTTGTTATCTACTGCTTTATGGATCTCAAAGAGACTTAGGATACTAGATATTTTAAAGGTTCCAACAACATGGAGAAAACAGTCTGAGAAAAATCTGATCTCCCACTTTTCAGCTAGCAATTTTCTACTTTTAAAAATGACTTTGTCTTTAAAAAAGACTAAATTCTATTTAACACTGAAAGAGACATGGTTACATCAATATTAGTATTAATATTATTATTTCTGGAATTGTTTTCAAGTGAATACTAGAACTTGATAGTAACAAGTCATTTATGTTTCAATCCAATCTCAAAAGTATATTTTAAAAATTTTTTTTTCCCTTTAAAAGGCATAAAAGTGACTTAGGTGTTTTGGATTTTGAGTAAAGCATTTATCCTAGAGAGATATTCTTGACCATCTAAATACTTTATTGGTTCCATCAGTTTCTTTTCTCTGCCATCTGAACTCCATTAGCAAAAATGTCTTCCTTTTGAAAAAGCTTCATAAAATAGGTATAGAATTATCTATCTGTGAGTATACATAGTCCACTCCATTTATTTTGGGAAGCTGAGAGGAAAAGTTTTAAAGCCACCCAAACCAAGTAAATGCTTTGCATGGAGGTGAGGGAGAGGGAAGGAATCCAACTGCTTTGATGAAAGTGAGAGGTCATATATTGTGAAGGCCCTAAAACAGTATTACCCTGGATGCAAGGGTACACATAAGAAAATTTCTTGTAAACAGAATGTGGAGAAGATTGAAGAGCTCTGTATCCCAGACCCCAAACTGTGTGATGCAATGTAAATGGATCTATTCTCTCTTATGAGAGAGATGACTCTCTCATAAAATGTGAGATAGTAACGAGAGCTTTCTTTACAAGTAGGAAAAATCATCTATTAGAAACTTTACTCTGGAAAGTGTAACCCCCAGCAATTTTTTTCACGATGATATGAAGTAATATTTTCTAGTTTCTTAACAGATAATAAAAGACTCAGCATTGAAACTGTTTCATTCCTGTGCTCTTATGTAGGACAGGATACCCAAGAATCCTATTAAAATGCCCGAGGAACTTATATCTTAAATGAGTTTACATTGCTTCTTACAGCTTTCAGCTTCCCGTGTTGAAATTTCAAGTGTACAAGGGTACCTTTATTATTAAATCTCCAACAGGGAACCTCACCTACATTACAAGGTAATGCTTTTACAGCTTTTGTATTTATATTGAGAGTATGGAATATTGTGTGAAGGCTTGGGACCTCTATTTCCATTTCAGGAGAGGCAGCAAGAGGGCAGAGAGTTGGTGATGAACACAGCTTTGTAAAGATATATATATATATATATATATATATATATATATATATATGTATGTATATATATATACATACATACACATATATGTATGCATATGTGTGTAGATAAATATGAATCTATGTGCATACTCACACACATACTTATGTATATACACATATATTGGTTCTTATATGATTCACCATCAAAAACAAACAAACAAAAACAGGTTGTATTCAGCATATCCCTACTATGGGACTTCCTTTTTCCTCCCAGATTATGTTTGGGTTGGGAAGGGTAAGAGAGAAAATTTTTAAAAAGAAACAACATTTGAAGAAAGAAACACATTTTAAAATCTAGGTATACATTTAAAAATTAAATGTCACAGTTATTACTTTCAAAAAGGGTGACTAATGGTACATTCCCATACTTTAGCTACACATTGGAAATTACCAGATAGAAAAATAAAGTCGGAGTGTGAATTTCCCTGATAGCTTATAATGAAAACAATTTCTATCTCATTCAAAAATACTTCTTTAGCACCTACTCATGTGAGAAATATGAACTGATAAACAAACAAACAGACATTGTTCTTTCCCTTAAAATCACTGGCTTGGGCGATTCCAACTTCAGGAGAAAGTTCTTTGAAATTAGAAAATAAACAGAATTATCATCAGTTACATACTTAATAAATCATGCTAGAAAATTAATTTTAGAAAAACTAAACTTGTGATGCACTAGAATTGTCACATACCTACACATTTTAATTTATTAAGATTTCTTTTAATTAGCTTTGATTCTTCAGAAGATCTAAGCTTTCATTAATGGAGGAGTCCTTTCTACTATTATTCTTAACCCTTCTATCTTTCAAGAATTGCCCAGTAACAAAGTGACTTACTCAGTGCCAGCATAGCTAAGTTCAAAGAACCTTAATATCCTGGAAGTTGACTAACTGAACTTGACTAGGCTGGCACTGAGTGATACACACCTTGGTACTAGGTCAATACCCAGAAGTATTTCCAGATCTAAGAACTACCAAACTTTAAAGTAAGATAATAAACTTAGAATTGAAAGAGTTCTTGGTGGACATGTATCTAGCACCATCATTTTAAAGATGAGGAAATGAAGGTCTGTAGAAACTATGATTTGCCTGTGGTCCCATATGAAGCAAATGACAAAAACAGGATTTAAACCCACACCATCTAACCAGCTCCAAAGCTTTTTCTTTACCACGTCATGCCCCCTCTACCTGTACAACCCTCAAGAAATTGAGGTATTTAAGAAGGAATCCATTCTTTTCATTTGTCTTCATTCTTCTCTAGGCTATACTACTGGCACATTTCCATAGGATTTTCTCTAGAATGCCATAGAAACCTCTTCATCCTGTAAGTTTTCTCCATAGTTCTTAGGGAACATAATTTTCTATTATTTAAGAACACTCTAAGAAAGCATTTTTCACAATAGATGGGTATATAATAGGAAAACTTAGTTGTGGTTATACTATGTTGTATAACTATGTTGTATAACTATAACTATAAAGGTATCTCATATATACTTATATATTCTATGCCCAGGATGTCCCACTGGCTTGGTTCTGCCTTATATGATAAATAGAAGGAACACTTCAGACATTTTCTGGGTCATCAGTATACTCAGCTACTTCTCGTTGCAGGCTGATTTCTCTCATATAAGGTTGCCATTCCTTTGTTTTGTTCATATTACTAGTGAATAAGATAAACCTGTCAAACCAGGGATTTTTGCTCTCCTGGATCAGAGCCTCTCAATCTATTAAGGATACAATCCATATAAACAAGTGTCCTCCATTTGCACAGATAATCCCCCAAATAAATGAAATTTTCTTAAGATCACTATTATCCAAATATCTTAAAGAACTGCTTTCTAAAAAAGGAATTGATAGCTTTTGTTTTTACATATCCTTAATTTCCTGATAAATCTCTGTCACTAGTTGGCAGCTTTCAATAATCATAATTGAGAAGAAATGGAAACAGATGGTACTCAGTATCTTGCTGAACTGTTCTCACAAATGCATACAAAGTACTCTCCCCTAACCCATACTCTGGTCCCGTAATTCCCTGATAACTTTCCCAGGGTCAATGTAGGGTGTTTTGGGTAATTAATTACATAACTCATAGACTGAGCTCCCTTACATTACAGTCTGTACTGTCAAATCTATACAAAAGACAAATCTAGTAACAAAAGTATTTAAGGCAGGAAACAACATAGTTAATGAAAAGAAAAAAGGGAGAGGGAAGGAAGGAAGGAAGGAAGGAAGGAAGGAAGGAAGGAAGGAAGGAAGGAAGGAAGGAGGGAGGGAGGGAAGGAAGGAAGGAAGGAAGAAAGGAAGGAAGGAAGGAAGGAAGGAAGGAGGGAGGAAGGAAAAATTGAATAATAAAAACATTCTTTTTACCCATACATAAACAAAAGCCTTCTGTCAGAAATTTATGGTCCTCAGCTCAGAGTGAGGAAGCAGTCTTCCCCTGTCCCCTCTCCTCATATTCTCAGCAGTCATCATAAGATTTCTACCTCTCAGGGGACAACAGGTCTCTGCTAAAAGATAGTAACTGTGCTACATCAAGATTCCAGCTTATCGCTTTTCCAAGGCTGCTCATTACTAGGAACTAGGAACATAACTTTTTTTTTTAATGTTTTCAAATTTCATGAGAGCAGGGACTGTTTCCACCATGTAACCCTATGCCTAGCATAGATTAGTCACTTAAGGAAATATTTATTGACTGATCCTTTAGGGGCTCTACAGCACTCCCTCTATGCTGAACCTAATAAATTTCTAATTTCCCACTTTACGTGGTTCTACTTGATTTCCTTTTATACATTGTCAACTTAGCAAGTCTACCTGTTTTTTAAACACCTTCCTTGGGGGTAATGGGAGGTTAAAATGAGATAATGAATGTAGGTCACTTTGTAAGACTTAAAATGTTATATAAATTCTAGGAATTGTCATCATCATCATGCTCACTGTGATGATGAAGGTAACTCCACTCCTGGACGCTCTGAAAGTCCTGGGTTCAAGTCGTGTTTGTAGAACATTACAAGGGTATGCTGGTAAATATTTAACAACCAGGCTCTCTAGAAAAAAAATACAAATGAGTATACTTTTAGGTTAAATCTATATTACTGACACTTCAAGTCTGGGAAATCAATTAAACAATAAATCAAATGAGTCCTATTCTATAGTGATCATTGGTTTCTGAGGTGTAAGTGCTTACAATGAAAATTTAAAAATTTTTCCCAACCAGCACACCCTGCTTTTGCATATATATATATACATATATGCATAGAACCAATATAGATTATATAGCTATATCTATCTTATATCTATCCTATTATCCACTCAGTCACCACATCAATTCATGCTGTCAAGAGCTAAAGTTTCCCTTTAAAGTTCTAGCAGCTTCATGGAATAGCCCTCCTCACAGCCCCTTGCCTCCCACACAAAGTTTGCATCTCCCTTTATACAAATGCAAAAGTAAAATTTTGTCTTTACATACACATACACATATATGCACACATGAACATATACACGATAGGGAATTAATATTTCTTTTCCAAAGAGATCAGAATAAAATTCCCTAAAATTCCATTAAGATACATTTTATTTACCAAAGTTAAATTTACCTACATCTTCTTTTATGAATCCAAATAAATTAAGTTCAGTATTTATTGATAGTGTGTTGAGTGCCAGCAATATACTTTTTATTATACAGGATCTAGATGAAATAAATCTTGACTGTCCCAAACTATGCACCTTCTGAGCTTTCCATTATCCTGTGATAGTGGCCCACATGAAAGTTAGCTATCACCCCTCCATGCACAACTTGAACCACAAGGGGTTCAATAAGTAAGTTTTCATTTTCTTTTTCCCAGTTCCAGACCTTTACCTCACTTCCAAGACACCAGCTCCAAACCATATGCCTGCTCCTATAACATCACCTTCTAGCTCTTGCTCTTTTTTGAGAGGAGGTCTTGTTATCTCCTTCAGGCCAGAAGGTCTGCAGTTACTTAGGGTATCTCATGCTAATCTGCCCAGCTTAGACCTTCTCCATTTATGACCTAGGGAGAATTTGCTCCTCCTTAGTCAGCCTGGTACACCTCTGTACCCCTCTAGTATTCACCATATTGGTTCAGACTTAGTGTGGAAATTCAATTTGTTTGGCACAGTATAACTCAGGAGTGCTGAGCTCAGTCAATAAACTCTGTAGAAGGAACTCTAAGAATTCAGAACAATGACCAGTCATGCTCACCTTTATGCTATCTTCCCTTATTAGACAGTATGTTCTCTAAAGGCAGGGTTTAACCAGCTTGTTTACATTTTTATTCTCAGAAATTAGCACTTGCCTGGTATGTAATAAATGTAAAATAAATGCTTTTTTTCCTAAATATTTGCTCTAAGACAGTTAGGTGCCAAGGTGACACAGGGCTTGGAGTCAGGGACACCTGCCTCAGAGATTTAGTAGCTCAGTCAGGCAAGTCATTAAACCAATCAGACTCAGTTTTCTCATCCTTCAAATTAGGATAATTAATCCCACCTACCTGATAGGGTTGTTGTGAAGATAAAATGAGTTAACATATAGAAAGTACTCTGTAAACCCTAAAGTGCCGTGTAAATGCCAGCTATCATTGTCTCTGTTATTATTTTACTGTGGCAGAGGCCTCTACCCTCTAGGTGCATACATATACCTAGAGTTATATAAATAAATACTGTAACTCTGTAGAGGAAGCAGTACCTCTTTAGAAAGCAAACTAGGATCAGAAATCCTTTAGCACTTAGGAGGTTATATGGTGTTCCAGGACTTGCTGCATTTCATACAATTTCACGTAAAAATAGGGATATCTATAAGACACAATGATCACTTGGTATTCCTTTTTGTTTTTTCATTTATGTTGCAAGTTATTGTTTGGGACTAGGATGCTACGATACAGACCCTAGGTATCCTGGGTTAGCTCTTCTTCCACCATAGGGTTATTGCTATCCTAGATGCGATGGGGAAAATCTGAGTAGCTTGAGTTAATTTTTCCCCAAGATAACTTCACCTGAAACCATAGTTCCAGGCCTTTTGAACAAAAAATATAGGACTGTTTTGTGGTTTGGTATGAGGACTTTTCAGACTCAAGGAACTTCCATTCAAGCTGCTTTTTCCTGAGGTAAGGTAGGTTGGTAATTTTAGTAAAGTAATATTTTGTCCGAACCTTCATGGCCAAGGTACTCTATTGTAACCCATTGTACCACATATGGAACTTTTGAAGACAATTGTAAATTTAACAGTGGTTTAAAGACATATTTTAATAAATAATGCACAAGAAGGAAAATTGTATACAAAGTAAATGCACAGTTTAAGGAAAAGTGTATTTATATACGTATGTAATACACACACAAATACATGCATATATACACATATTATATATGTGTATGTATATATACACAGACACATACATCTGTCTATATCAATATATAGATATAAATTTACAAAGACTGTACCCCATTATCAAAGGTAGTAGTAACCATTTGGTACAGAAATGTTGGCAGATCATTTCCTTCTCTCTCTAGGATCATCCCTATATATATCCTTGGTGTAACCTGGCTTACTAGGGTCTTGTCAAGGTTTCCACAAACTTGTGTAGTTTGTTGTTTTTTTTCCTCTTTTTTTTTCTCATTGCTTCATGAGGCAATATTGCTCGGTGATTTCATGCCTATAAATTTTAGTAATCTCTATTTTTTGTCTGTCATTCTTTGTTTTACTAGAGTAGAAAGGGGACTATATAGGAAGATACAGACAGCTAGATGGTGCAGTGGATAGAGCACCGGGCCTGGAGTAAGGAAGGCTTATCTTTATGAATTGAAATTCAGCCTCAGACCCTGGGTAAACATTTCACCTTGTTTGCTTTAGTTCCTCATCTGTAAAATGAGTTGGAGAAAGAAATGGCAAACCACTCCAAGTATTTTTGCCAAGAAAACCCCAAATGGGGTCATAGAGTCAAACAACTGTTAACAACTAACAACAAATACAGGAATAAGGGCAATTTAGAATTTTTTTTGTTTCATAGTTTGTTGTGACTAAGAAAAATTATCAACAAGTGGACAGAGACAGATCCCTTCTAAACTCAAGACATGTAGATCATCAGATGGCAGATAACGTTCATTTGCCCAGATTGTACACAATTGTTTGTACTGACAAAATCTTGAGGAAGCAAGTTCACCACCTTACCAAAATGCAACATTCTAGTAAGAATGTCATAAAGCACGTCGTGCTTAATACTTAATGTACAACTGCAATACTATTTAATATGGAGCACTTAAAATAATTCTAAATTAAATTATCTTTTAATTGGGAATATAAGTTTGTGATGGACATAAAACTATTAGAATAAGTCAACTAGAATAGTTGGAATCCTCTTATGAGCATGTAGGTTAAAGGAACTGAAGATGTTTAGCATAGAGATAAGAAGATATCTAGATTTAAGGAATAATACATTTTGAGAATGAAGGAAGATTAAAGGACATTAAGTGTGACCCATACATTTTACAGATGAGAAAAATGAGGCATAGGGAGGATAAATGACTCATCTAGGGTCAAAAAGGTTGCATCTGAACTGTGATTAGAACCTATCCTCCTGATTCCAGGTCCATCTCTCTACCCACTATGACTCACTGACTGAATCCATGGGATGTGTAAAAATACTAGTCTTACATAATTAAAATAACATATTGGATTACATAATTTCTAAGTTACTTTCTAGGTCTAAATACTTTAATTTTGGATGGTGGTAGATACCAGGAGTTAGGTGAATTGCATAAATGAAAGCATATGAGTATGATTTACATAGAACACTATAGAAATAGCTATTCCAAGTCAGTGATAGAGGGTAAAAATCAATCTTTCTTTCTCCATTCTATAGTTCCTTCATAGACTAGAAATATACCCATTTCAAGTAGAGAGTTCCTCCCTAGCAGGTGGTTCTATCATTTTTGTACATATGGGAAAAGTGCATAGGAATGTGACATATGAACTATTTCTCATTTTTCCCCAGAGAAAACGAGGTTCCCATATGGTTACTAATTACTATTATGTTGCCTACAGAGTTCTCTCTAACACATATTCTTTTCCCTTTAAAAAGTCAACTAAATGGTTTTGTTCATAGCTTTTTGGCAACCCAATTTCCCAAATTCAGGTTCAAAAACTCAACTGATTGTGTCACATAGAATTTGAAACACACACACAGTACACACATATACACACATATAATGAAAAGTGAAGCTGATAAAAATTTACCAGAGACTTAATTTGATTTAATATATATTTCACGATTATATTAATTTATGATTTCACTGCCTATCCATCATCAACAAATTTCAATCTCTCCACACCTTAATGGGTGAATTTTATGTCTTTCTTGGCCCCTTACTAGACATGCATGCCTACATTTATATATATATATATATATATATATATATATATATATATATATATTTATGCACATAATTATTACACATTCTAAAATATATGAGAAGTCAATAAAGGCATAATTAATATGTGTGTATATATGTGTATATATGCATGTATACATATATATGTATGTAATATGTATATATATAATCACTGTGTATCACGTATAACATCTATATGTTATATAAATGGTATAGAGAGAGAGCTAAGGGATTTTTCACATCTAAGAGCCAATCTTCTAGTGATAAGCTTCCATTTTGCTGGTCCTTAGACCATAGTTGATCAAAGAGCTTTGGACAGAGGCTTTCTACCTTGATAGGACTTTCCGGGATTTACAATTTACTGGAAAAATCTTTAAGAACAAAGTTTCCTTCTGACATGATAATAGTGTTGATGACAGCTAACATTTATAAAGCATTTGAATGTTTTCAAAGTACTTTACCAATATTATCTCATTTGATCTTTATGTATGATGACACAAAGATTAGATTTTTAGAGGAGGAAATTGTACATAAATAATAAGGAAAGTCTTAAGGTGGAACTATGATCAAAATAAAGAATCTCTCCCAATATTTCAATGTGTTCCATGTCTAACTAAGCAATGTAAGTTATAACTTTGTTTGGTTTACAGAGTGTACATTTTCTGTTACTTGCACAAGAAATTCAGAAATTCATTTTTAAAAAGCATTTTATCATTTTTTAAGAAATCAAACGCATCTACTTTTTTTTCTTTTTCTCCGGACGTCCCACCCTTCAGCTGAATGAAAGCATCATAACAAATATGCATGATCAAGCATAGAAAGTTCTCTCATTGGTTATGTCCAAAACTGTATGTTTCATTCTGTATTTTGATTCCATCACTTCTCTGGGAGGAGGCTGTTATCATGCTTTATTTTTGGTCCTCTGGAATTGTGGTTTGTCATGCAGTGATCAGATTTCTAAAGTTTTCAAAGATATTTTTTTAAAAAAAAAGTTAATGTATTTTTTCTCCTCATTATGCACATTTCATTACATGTCAGTATACAGAAATCTCTGTTTCCTCCGAAACTGTACATTTTGTCATTCCTTAGGGGGCAATAATATTTTATTACATGTATATACCTTAACTTGTTTTGCCATCCCCTCCCCAATGGATCATCACTCTTCATTTTCAGTTGTTTTTCCTTCCTTCCTTTCTTCCATTTTCCCTTCCTTCCTTCCTTTATTTCTTTTTACTATTATGGAAAGAGATCCTATTACTACTTCTGTACATTTCCCTCTTTTTTTATTTTCTTTGGGGCCATATGACAAGTTTTGGTATCAATGATTCTAAGAGATTGGTCTTTTGAGTGACTTTTGGGGCATAGTTCCAGATGGTTTTGTTTTGTGTTCCCTCACTCCACCCTAGAACAGCTGGCTTAATTCATAGCTCCACCAACACTGTAGCAGAAATTCTGCCTGGAATGTTAAAGTATAAATTCCTAAAATTCTCATTAGTGATCATGCATGAATATAATTCATTGATCAAGCAAATGTCAGGGAAGACTCAGCTATATATTAAGTTTTCCTGTGATAATCAGAAAAAAAATGTATCTTTCTCTATGTTACAGGGAGTTATTATTCAAACATATCCAAGGAAACAATATGTTGAATTTAAAAAGTGCCAACTTTGTATATCCTTTTCTGAATTCAACTGTTTTATTCACAAGATAAGCTAAATAATTAAAGATAGTTCAAAATGTTTTGTACCTTCTTGGACCAGCTACGTAAGCCTGGAAAGTATCTAGATTTCTAATGTCCTCCTTAGGATTTTTGTATAATGTGGTATTTTCATATGAAGGTTGCTAGACCATAAATAATTCAGGAAACAAACATTCCTTCCATTGTAATCCAGGAGTATAAAGCTTGATTTGTCCAAAGAGTATTTTTTTTTTTGGTGCCGCACATACAAATACGCAAAGCTCTCAATGGGAGTGAATACGTATTTTATAATTATAACAGTTATTTAGCTGATACTTTTACATATCTCTTCCTTCCTTTGGGGAATTAGAGCAAAACAAAATACTTCAACTGCCCTCCAGTTAAAATACAACAGAATTTCCATTATCTATTTTTTAAGACCACATAACCTGATTATTTCTGGAATTTTAGAGATTGTTTTTTAGAAGTTGTAGCTTATTGAGAACATACAAATATGAACAAGACAATCCAATTTTAAAAAATGTTTTGCATATGCTGTTTATTCATGCAAACCAAACTCAACCCAAATTCCTTAGAGTGAGGATATTATTCAGTAGAAAACATAAGTTGAGTTCATCAAACTCCTTTTATGGGGGTGAGGGAAGGTAGGTGTATGTTCATGGGTAGAGAAAAATCTACAACACTCCACATGGCTAACATTTTTTAAAGCCTGGAGTTTAAATCTGTTTTAGTTTGATAACATGAAAGCTATGGTAACCATTTAACCATTTACTTTTATTGCAGGTCACTGTATTTTGGGAGCACAGAACATTTTCTTACATGTTTATTTTGTATCTTGGTGAAAGCTACTAAAGGTGATGAAAGTTTCATAAATCATTGCTCTTTGCTCTTTTGATAGACTTATTTCAAATATAGTAAAGTATATAAATTGTATATGACAAATCCAATCTTATTGGTAAAGAAAGAGCAAATTGCTTGCTTTTAGAGATATATTTTATTCTTTTAATGTTATAGGACGGTTTCAATACTTTGATGGATCTGATATCTCATCAATGAACTCTCACGTTTTCCTTGAGGGTTATCAGATTTGGTACTTAATGTGAGTATATCCTCCATTGGTAAAGCTCCACACCTTCCTGTTTAGGCCATCCTTGTCCACACTCTTCTAATAATTCTTCATAGTATTAATCACAATTGCTAATACTTATAAATGCTTTCAGGCTTTCAAAGCACTTTATGTATATTAATTCATTAGATCTTCACAACAAACCTATGATGTAGGTGTTATTATTTCCCCATTTTACAGATGACAAGAGTGAAACTGGTAAAAGTTAACTACGTTGACCAGGATCACAGAGATTGTAAATGTCAGAGGTGGAATTTCAACTAATATCTTCCTGACTGCAAGTCAAAAATCTACCTATCAAATGAAAGTGCTTTAGTTCTTTTGATATATCATATTAATGTAACATGACATATTAGATAGTAACACATTTTCAGAATCAAGAATCTTAGATGGTCTAGCTTTTGCTACACACTGGCTATATGACTCTGGGAGTAAGTCACTTAAAACTTCTCAATTACCAGGCAAATTTTGAGCACTATAAATTGCAGAGAAAGTGCTAATCTACATTGATAGAGAAAATTTGCTCATTTTCTATCCTAGTGAAATTATAGAACTGGTCTGCAACAAAGACAACAGCACTATGTTCAGTATGTTAATATTTTTAAAATCAGCAATGATTTATCAAACATCTAACATGTGCTTAGCACCAGCCAAAGTACTAGAAAGAAATAACCTAGAAAGTGCTAGATAAGAAATAAATGTCCCTGCTCCAAAGAAGCTAACATTCTATCAAGGAGAACAACATTTTGTACACACACACACACACACACACTAGATGGTGGGGAAGAATAACACTAATCAGTAATTTTCTTAAATATCCTTTATGGCACTTACTATGTGCAGATTTTCCCTGGTAATATGCTGAATCCCACTTATATACTCACCATGTATCTTTCAAAAGGCCTTTGGATCATCTGCAAGTTTTGTTTTTCCTAGATTATATTTCATGCTTCTCAGCTGAATAATAATACTGAGAGTATGTTGGTGTTAACAAGATGGATTTTTGTCAGGAAGCTTATCATAATCAATGAAAGCACTGCACAATTTCTCCAATAAGTTCCATTTCTCCTCCTTTTCAAAATACTAGTCCCTTTGCAGAGTGGATCTCAGGTGTTTGAACTTATGGACTAATTCACTTTGTCAGTTAAGCTGACCAAATTAATGTCATATTGTCAGAAAGATGTTCCTGTTTTTTCTTTCTATGTAGATCACAGACCATTCTCTTGTGAGTGGCCATGATTCTTACTGAAGGAAATTTACAATGTTCTAGGGCTCTAGGTGGTGTGGTAGATAGTGCCAGTCCTGAAGTCATAAAGACTCATCCTTCCAAGTCCAAATCTAGCTTTAGGTACTTACTAATTATGAGAACCTGGGCAAGGCACTTAACTCTATTCACCTCCATTCCTCAACTGTAGAATGACCTGGAGAAGGAAATGGCAAACTTTTCCAATATTTTTGCCAAGAAAACCCCAAATGGAATCATGAAGAGTCAGACAAGACTGAAATAACTGAACTACAATAACAGGACTCTACTCCATCAACACTATGTGTCGTCTGCATGGAAAACCTCCTTGATTAAATATTCCTAAATCAACTGAGTATTTAACAAGCAACAGCTCATCACTGTGATAGGAACAATAAGGAACACATGAAAAATAAATAGGAAATGGGCTACCCTCGATTTTCCTCTAGCACAATATACTTTCACCCTGTTTATTTCATTTAAATAAAGTTCTTATTGCATTTGCCTGGTACTGTGCTATATAAAAGTGTGTATGATTAATAATTATTACTTGGCTAATAGTGTTGTAGGAACATATGTTCTGTGTTCTTGTTCAGTCATTTGTCATTTGTGTCCAACTCTTCCTGATCCCATTTGGGGTTTTCTTAGCAAAGACACTGGAGTGATTTGCCACTTCTGTCTCGCTCTTTTTACACATGAGAAAACTGAGAGAAAGAGTGCTGTTACTTACCCAGGGTCATACAGCTAGTAAGTATCTGGGGCCAAATTTGTACCCAGGAACAAGAATCATTCAGACTCCAGGCCTAATTCTCTATCCACTACTACCACCTAGCAGCCAGTTCTGTTCCATGAAGTTAATTAAACTAATCCCCTTTGAATAAACATAGCTTTTGCTGAAGAGACATTTATATTGTTTGTGAACACAAGATTGAAAACCAGAAGCTATTTGAGACCATTCAATTAAATTCCATCACTTTACACATAAGGAAACTGAGACGCAAGCAGCTAATGAAGTATCACAGAGCTAGAAAGTATCAGAGCTGAAATTTGAAACCATCTCTCCCAACTGTAAATCGAATGCTTCCTATTTACTTGTACTCAATACAACATATTTCTCTGTTTTATACATTGCTTGGTATTCGCACTTAGGAACTTGTTGAACAAACTTATTTCTGCATAGTGCTTTTTAGAGTTTTGAATGATTTTTACATATTATGTGATGTCCCTTATGTGAAGAGTATTCTAAATATTGTTTTTAACATTGTGTTGATCCTAGCACAGATTTTTTTTCTCCGTGTGCTTGGTTGGGTCCAGTTGCTTTTCCTAACTATATGTTGTTAAGTACCATAGCTACTTTCTCGTATGGTACATTGGGTACTGAGATGGAGTAGTATAAATGTAGTGATTACCAACAACAGGAATATATTAGTGTAAAAATTATTCCAGATGTCTTTCATTTAATACATAGTTCTAGTCTTCCTTTTGGTTTTGTCTATGATGCACTCAGCATAATGTAACTTAACTATATTTAAAAACAAATTTTCTTCAAGCTTGTTTTCTCAACCACTTTTTTGCTTGTTTGTTCCATTTTCTCATTCATACTGCTTTGTACATAAACTTGTTCTCTGGACTGGTACCCTTGATTGACATGACAAAGAGATTGGGTGTCTTCTGTCTGAGGACATCTCCAGGATCATTCAATGTGTTTGTTACGGTGACTTTATATATTTAATCTTTTCTAGGAAATATTAATTTACAGGCAGCATCTTTACTTTTAAATCATTTACCATTTTGGACTCCAGAGCTTGACTAAGAAGGGAATGGAATTACATTGTAATTATACAAGATATCTTCTCATTTTCATCCTTTCTTCTAATTTTGTAATTTTTAAAAAAACGTTGAGAACCAGAAAAGGTCTCAAAATCTAATGCTTTTATTTTATACACAATCAAACTAAGATCCATAACATGAAAGTGACTTGCCCAAGGTCATGCAGCAAGAGAGTTGGGATCCACTCACAGGGCTTCACTTTGACCTTTCCTCTAGCTATAACCTTACTGTTCTCACACAGTTGATACTGAAATTACAAAATTGCTATTTCTTATCTATTTTCCTTCAATGTAATGTTTATGGGATCACAAAATCCTACAATAGAAAGTGAGACAGAATTTTGAAGGTTATATAATTCAATTTCCTCATAGGTACGGAGACTGACCCTCAAAGAAATTAAGTGGCTTGCCAAAGTTTATATGAGGAGGAAGCACTAGAATCATTAAGAATGATAAGAGAAATACAAATTTTTAAAAACTCTGAGTCTTTACTTCATGGTCAGAAAATTGTCAAAGAAGTAGTCAATGTTAGAGATTGTGAAAAGAAGGGCACGAGACATCACTAGAACAATGTCCCTAAAAATAAATATCATAGAGAACTTCAGGGATTTAGAGAAGCCTCTTGAGGTGTGGTCAGCTATGTGATGCTGTCCTAATTGCCCCACTTCTCTGGATCTTAATTTCCTCATCTTTAGAGAGATTGCACTAAATCATCTCTAAGATTCCTGCCAGGTTAGACATTCCATAAACATAGAGCATTGCTTCTTCTATGAATTTATTTATATATCAGATGATATGATCACAGATATGTAGATGGAAACTTAGGGGCCATCTCGTCCAATAAATTAAGTCTCAAAAAGTTTAAGCGATTTTCCTAAGAATATATTGGTGAACTTCTCAACCAAGCAATTCTTCAGAAAAACGACTAAATAGTCTTTTGTGACAAGCAGTCTCCCAGTCTAAATTTATTATATAGTTTATGCACAAAATTTAAAAATCAAAATCTATAGTAATGCATGGTAATTTCATTTGTACCCAAAATTGAATTAAAATTTTATATTCTGACTTCTTTGACTGTATGCAACATACACTGTACCTTATTCATTAAGCCATAAAATGAGATACGACATAACTATAGTTGAATACCAAAAATACAGTTCCTCTAGCAGCAGCCATAGTACTTGTTATTCAAGTATAAAGAAAATTGTTCAAAGTGGTCTGCACCAATAATTTCATTTTCTTTTTAATGATTAAGTCCTGAAACTCACTTTCAAATCTATTGAGGCTTTCAAGTATTCTCCACACAGATCAATGCCCCTGAAAGTTGTTCTGATTTGAGAGCAATTGTGGACAGTGATTCCTCATCCAATATTTCAATAGCTCTGCTTCTGAATGTGAAAAACAGAACCACAAAGACCAATCTACCTAAGTTAAGGCAAGTGGAAATCAACTAAAATTAAGCATCCTTCTCAAAGTAAGATGAACATATGAGAAATATCTGTTGAAGATGATCGGAAATGTCTAGTAGGAAAAAAAAGACATTATCTGGAAGACTGAGGGAAAGAGGTGGGCATAGAGAGTGAGTTTTGTGTAACAGACAGAGAAGAAATTAATGTAAATATTGTATGGACTTGGCTCCTTTTTATTTGCATGACTACCAGCCCTCCCAAGAGACCTGGCATTTTGCAAAGTAACATTAAGTACATGGGGTCCTCAGGGATCCACAATGACTAATGAGGGATTTTTACAATTATAAAAGAGCTACATGAAATAGAAAAGCTGTTTGAATTTTTAAATGGTGCTTTTCCCACAAACATAGGAAGCAGATTGCAGTTACATTCCTTCTGCCTCACAGACAAATGTCCCTTTTCAGACATTTTCCTCCCAGATGGCCATTCTATCTCTATCGCCTACTCTCCCAAAGGAAGTATTGCTAGTAACTGATATTTTCTTTAACCCATATATATTTAGTAGTCTTTTTAATACTTCAGTAAGAGAGTGGAACTCCAAGGTAAATGAAACCAGTTCCATCTCATTTCTGATTCATTTCACAGGAGATTCACTCATTTTAATAAGTATTAAGGAGATTTAAAAATAATCTCACATGATAAATGATTTTATAATGTGTTTTAATGAGACTTTAAAAATGTCCTCTCCTAAATTTTGAGAAGGCTTACAGCTTTAAATGAGAATGGTCTAAGTTTGAGGGCTCTGTATCTGCTGCTGAATTGTAGAGAGCTTATGTAAGTGAAACATCTGGCTAAGAAACATGAGAAAGTTGTTTTTCTTTGTTTTACTAAAGGGAAAATAAGAACTACATAATAATGTATATAATTTGGTAACTGCTTTTCCTGCATGTGAGCACTGCTCTTCTTTGAATCGTGATAAATTAAATAGAGCCAATACATTTGGGAGGTTGAGGGTTCAGTAACTTAGTATTTTTTCCAAACTGTATCTTTGTTTAAAATCTTCAAAAGACTTGCCTCCTTTGATAACATTCTTTATTCTACTATAGTACATGAGTAAAAAGCCTGAAATGGGATTTGTGGTTTAGACTGCTAGCTGAGAACACAATTCTGCCCATTATAAGTTTTCAAGTGGTCACGCAATTGAAATTCAATGGAACTTGATAGATGGGTAGAGTTAAAGACACATGATTTACTGACTGAGAACTACAGTTTTTTCCTGAGTCCAACAAGTAGATTTTAAGCACTTCCTAAGGTATTGTGCTAAGTGCTATGGGAGGGATAAAAAGGCAGTAAACCACAACCCCTGCCCTCAACAAGTTTACAGCCGTCAGGGGACATAGAATGTACATATCCAGACACATAATTTTGAAAAAGGAAGCATGTGCTAAATGGTATGGCAGGGGTAGTAACAAAATAGCCAAAAAAACTTTCAAAAAAAGGGAGATATTGCTTCTAAACCACATAATTGGGGAAATTTTCATAGGGGAGTTAGTGTGTTCACTGGTGCTTGAGTATTATAACAGGTGGAGGCTAGAGAGTGATACTGTATATGAATTATGTTCTAGGAATAGTTTTGAGTATTCCAACTGAGCTGAATCAGTAGAGATATAAAGATGAATAGTGGGAAAGATGTCTGGACAACTAAATTGGAACTACATTGAGTACAGCAGAGAAGAACTTTGGAAGATTTGTTAGTAGGGAAGGAATACTTCCCTTTAGTTGAGGAAGATTCATCTGATAGGAGTGAACAAAATGGGAAGGAATTTGAAGGCAGTGAAATTAATGAGGAAGCTATTGATACTATAGTGAAAGGTTGAATAATATATAACTGGACAATCATCGAATCACTGAAGGTAGAACTAGAGGTAGCTGATTGGTCCAGTAGATGGAGAACTTGGCCTGGAGTCAGGAAGAAATGAGTTCAAATTTTGCCTCAGATACTAACGAGCTGTGTAATTTTGGGCAAGCCACTCAGTTTCCTCAATCATGACCACAGGAATAATAATAGCACTTGACTCAGAAAGTAATTAAGAGGATCAAATATAACATTTATAAAATACTTAGCACAACCACATCATCCTTATCAGATTGGCTAACATGACAAAAAAGGAATATGATAAATGTTGGAGAAGATGTAGGAAAATTGGAACATTAATGCATTGTTGGTGGAGTTGTGAACTGATCCAACCATTCTGGACAGCAATTTGGAACTATGCCCAAAGGGCTATAAAACTGGTACATACCCTTTGACCCATCAATATCACTTCCAGGTCTGTATCCCAAAGAAATCATAAATATGGAAAAAGGACCCACATGTACAAAAATATTTATAGCAGCTCTTTTTGTGGTGGCCAAGAATTGTAAATTGAGGGGATATCCTTCAATTGTGGAATGGCTGCACAAGTTGTGGTATATGAATATAATGGAATGCTATCATTCCATAAGCAATGATGAGGAGGGAGACTTCAGAAAAACCTGAAAAAATTTACATGAACTGATGCTTAGTGAAGTGAGTAGAACCAGGAAAACTTTGCCCGCAGTAATAACCACAGTATGTGATGATTGAGTGATATATTAAACTCTTCTCAACAATTCAAGGATCTAAGATAGCACCGAAAGACTCATGTAAAATGCTATCCACATCCAGAAAAAGAACTGTGGGGTCTGAATGCAGATTGAAGCCACTAATCTGCTCTCTCTCTCTCTCTCTCTCTGTCTCTGTCTCTGTCTCTCTCTGTCTCTGTCTCTCTCTCTCTCTCTCTCTCTCTCTCTCTCTCTGTCTCTCTCTTTTTCTCTCTCTCCCATCTCTCTGTTTCTTCTTTCTCATGGTTCCTCCCACTGGCTCTAATTTTTCTTTACAACATGACCAATGTGAAATATGTAGAGCCTATATCAGATTGCAAATCATCTTGGAGATGGGGAGGGAAGGAAGGGGAAGAAAATGTAAACTAAAAATCTTATGGAAATGAATATAGGAAACTAAAAATAAATTAATAAAAAGCACTTAGCACATTACCTGCCACATAGTAGATACTTAATAGTTTCCATCCTTTCTTCCTTTCTTTCCAAAAGGAAAGATCACATAGTCTGGTCTATTCTTTTTTACTAATAATAACTATGAGGCTCAGCAAAGGACAGTGAATTCCCTCTAGCAATTGGTAAAGGTAGATCTGAAACAAAGTGTCCTGAACTTTCTATTACATGGAACTTAATTTCTGGTGGTGGCTGTGTGACTGAGAATGTGGTGGATATCAGGAACACAGTCAAGAGACAACAAGCAACCAATTTTTGACCAGTGGCAAGAAAAAGTGATTAGGAGTTGAAAATCCTTCTCCAAGATCATCCCCATATAGTTGATCCTTCCAGCTTCAGTTTTGCTTTAGGATATTAATAGCATTCCTATTAAGTGATCAAGGACACATGGGTAAATTAACATAGAGAAAACAGAATAGAATCTCAGATTTGGAGGGATCACAAGTTCACAGATTTCCATCCATTCTAAATAAAGCAACATTTTTGGTAAGTTATCTTACAGTTTCCATTTGGAGACCTCTAGGGATTGGGAAATCAAATTAATGCTTTTCATTTTTTAAATATTTGAATTTTAAGAAGTTTCTCCTTTTGTGGAGGTACCATCTAATTCTGACACTCTAATCAGTCAAGAAAGTCTTCTGCTTTCTCCTAAGTAACAATCTTTCACTTGAAGGTAAGGAAAATGTCCTTACTAAGTCTTCCCTTTTCACTTCAAAACATCCCCTTCTACCTCCAGTTACAGCAATATTTTGAATCCACTCACCATCCTGTTCTCTTTTCACTAGATTCACTCAAGATTGTTGATATCCTTCCTGAGCTTGTTGAATATAGACAAAAATAATGCATTACCTAATACAGAAAGGGTTTCCTCATAGCAGTGTGGAAACAATATGTAATTTAGAGACAAAATGCCTGAACTCAAAATCTGAATCTGAAATTTCTTGTCTCTATAACCATGGACAAATCAGTTAAACTCTTTGGGTCTCAGTGTGTGTGTGTGTGTGCGTGTTCAGTTGTTTCAGTCTTGTCTGACTCTTCATGACCCATTTGGAATTTTCTTGGCAAACATACTGGATTGCTTTGTCATATCCTTCTCCTGCTCATTTTCCAGATGAGGAAATTGAAGCAAAAAAGACTAAGTGACTTGCCCAGGGTCATAATGCTAATAAATGTCTGAGATTGGATCTGATCATAGGAAAATGAATCTGCCTGACTCCAGTCTTGACATTCTATCCACTATACCACCTAGCTGCCTCAGTTTCCTAATCTGTAAAATGAAAGGCTTGGATTAGATGGCCTCTAAGATTCTTGCCAGCTCAAAAGCTCTGATTCAATGAGTTGTTCTTTGTTTTATTTTGTCTTTTTTATGCATTTAGAAAAGCTGTTTTGAGTATTGGGTCAAGTTGTACTATTTGCTCTAGCACTACATTTAAGGACCTATTGAATATTTTTTTTCCTTTTTGCATTGTTTCTAGACTGTAATTGATAATTCAAAATTTATTTGCCACACACAAAGTAAAAGTCTTACTGACCAGATCAGTTGCTTCACTCTTATTGTTACACAATAAAGTGCTCTTGAAATTCCATTTTATGGTGTCACAAAGCACTATTGAATTTTTTGACAGTATTGCTGAAGTGACAATGTTGAGTGGGCATTGTAATTATGCATTTGAATAGACACTGTGGCCATATAGGTGATGGAAGACTGGTGCTCCTTCATAGCACTTGACCTGCAAGGGGGACTATTGGCTTTGATGATCCTTCTTAACTCTGATGCAGATGACATTGCACATACATTGTACTCCATGTCTGATAATTTGAGGAGATTCAAAATACAGACCAAGGAAAACTGAGGTGGAGGATAAATGATAGTCATGTTATATAAAATCTCCTGAAGCTGTGATACCGTGAATTCCAAAGAGATCTAATTGGATTATTTAAAATTTAGCAATCTCCCTAACTGCTTGACCAATTCAATTCAATTAATTTAACCATCACCAAAAACAGAAGGAAGTTCCTGCTCTCAAACAACTTATATTATCTTTGCTAAAAACTGAAATTTACATAAGCTCTTCAAAGTTTACAGAGTACCTTGTATATATTATTTCATCTGCATTTTGCAGAAACACCATAAAGTAAACCATAAACTTTTTGAAAATGAAGAAACTGAGTCACAGTACTTAAATTATTTTCCTATCACCATATAGCTAACAAGTCTCAAGGTAAGTATTTGGACTCAGATGGTCTTGTCTCAAATTCCAGCACCACATCCTCTAGAGCAAAGGTATCAAATGCATAACCTTGTGGCCTCCAATACTCCCAAATTAGATCTGAGCCAGAATAAAATGTTTTTAAAAATTAATAAAAATATTATAGAACAGAGGTAAGGCTATTATGTGGTTTTCTAAGTCCATATGCCACCCTCAGGAATCATTATCTTGTACTTTGGGGACCCCAGTTTCTGTGGGACTTTGATAAGAATTCCAGCAAGAGGATGAACTGAAATTTTGGAGAGTTTTGTGCTAATATGAAAGGCCTCTCTAGTAGCTCCCCTGTATGACAAAGTGATAACATTTTCAATACAGCATGATGTGTGGTATATCCACTCAGTAATAATAATAGAAATAAAATATAGAATATAAGCCTGAGTTTATGGTCCTTTTCAAGAAGGTATGCCCATCCACTATATGAGGGACTCTTTACTTAGTATCTAGGACAAGCCCACTGCACTAATACGGAAGGATCAGTCAAGTGATGCAGAGAAATGAGGGAGTTTTATAGCTTCAGGGGCCCAACAGTTGATCCTCTGACAGGAATGATTATCTCTCTCTCTCTCTCTCTCTCTCTCTCTCTCTGTCTCTCTCTCTCTCTCGTAGCCAATTATTAAAATTGGGGCAACCCAAGTTTTTTTTCCCCCATCCTATTTCCTTTTCCAAACTCTTAAGGACAAGGTTGATACACTATTATCAGTCCCAGGGAATTTGTCAGTCACCTTGAATTTGACAAGCACCCAGTATGCATCAGACATTATGCTAAGCAATAGGGATACAAAAAAAGGCAAAAGGTCGTCTCTGATCTCAAAGAGTTCACAGCCTAATGAGAGAAACAATATCACCCAACTATATATAGACCAGCTATAGAACAAATTAAAAATATTCAATGGAGGGAAAGCATTAACATGAAAGGAGATCAGGAAATGTTTCCTTTAGAAGTCCCTTTAACTGCAGCTTGAAGGAAAGAAGACAGGGAAGCCAGGAAAAAAGATAAGGAGGCAGAGAATTCCAGGCATAAGAGACAGCTAATGAAAAGTGCAGTGTCAAGAGATGGAGTGTCTTGTGCCAGGAAGAACAAGGAGATGGGAAATTTTAACCACCCTCCCCTTTTCTCCTATCTACCTATATTATGGAATGTTCTTGCATGGCTAGCTATTGCCTAATGATGTATCATAATGTAATGTAACTGCTTAATTGAGCTCAACATAACATTCTCTGAAGGTTTTCATTATATCTCAACAGACTCAGCAATTATATTACTATTTACCTTCAAAAGCAGTTTTAGTAGAGTGACAAGCAGAGAGAGGAGGTTAGAATACACTATAAGAGGTTAAAGAAAGATAAGAAAGTGACAATAGGGAATATGTGAATATTATGTTTCTTTTTTTTAAGTTTATGAAGAAAATGAGAGAAGCAATGTTGAAAATTAGGGAATATGAAGGGGTGGAGCCAAGATAGTGGAGACAAGCCAGGAAGTTGCCTAAACTTTCCCCAATTTACATCAGAAAAGAAAAAAAGTTAAATTAAGCCTCAAAATGAATTCTGGAGTTACAGAATCCACAAAGAGCAAAACAATTTTCCAAATTACAATATCTAGGAAGGACTTCAGGAAAGGTTTATTTCACTTTGGTGAAAGGGGAGTGCAGCCTAATTTAAATGGTATCCAGGCAAGACAGTATGAGGCTCTTAGCCAAAACACAGATCAGCAAGAACCCAGGCCCCTTGATCCTTGCTCAGTAGCCCAGTGGCAGCACAAGTCAGTTGTAAGACCTTCAACTTCTGCACAGAAGGCAAATTGCCAGCCCTGAAATTCAGGAAACAATGGTATAACATCCAAATCTCAGAGAGTAGTTAAGTGAATTACAGGAAGAAATAGACAACAAAATGATTTCAGTGGGAGATCTCAACCTCCCCTTCTCAGAACTAGATAAATCAAACAAGAAAATTAACAAAAAAAGAGTTAAGGAGGTAGATATAATTTTAGAAAAGTTAGATATGAAATACCTCTTGATAAAACTGAATGGGGATAGAAAGGAATATACCTTTTTGTCACTGGCACATGGCACCTACACAAAAATTGACCATGTATTAGGGCATAGTAACCTCATAAGCAAATACAGAAAGGCAAAAATACTAAATTCACACTTTTCAGATCATGATACAATAAAAATTATGTGCAACAGAAGGCCATGGAAAGATAAATTTAAATTTAATTGGAATCAAAATAATCTAATCCTAAAGAATGAGTGGCTCAAACAACAAATCATAAAGCAAGTCATTAATTTCATTGAAAGAAATGATAGTAATGAGATCACATACTAAAACTTATGGGATATACAACCAAAGCAATCCATAGGGGAAATTTTATGTTTCTAAATGTTTATATGCATAAAATTAAGAAGGGAGAAATCAATAATTTGGGCATGCAAATAAAAAATCTAGAAAAAAAATTTAAATCTCTAATTAAATACCAAATTAGAAACTCTAGAAATTCTGAAAATCAAATGAGGTATTAATAAAAGTGAAAGTAGGAAAACTATTGAAGAAAATACTTAAATAATCTCGTTTCAGAAAAAGAAATTGAACAAGCCATCAATGAACTCCCTAAGAAAAAAATCTTAAGGGCCAGGTGGATTTACAAGTGAATTCTCCCAAACATTTAAAGAACAATTAATTCCAATACTTTATAAACTATTTGGAATAATAGACAAAGAAGGAGTCCTACCAAATTCCTTTTATGACACAAATATAGTGCTGATACCTAATCCAGGAAGAGCTGAAACAGAGAAAGAAAACTATATATCAATTTCCCTAATGAATATTGATGCAAAATTACATAAATTAAACAAAAAGAGTACATCAAATTATTATGAGGCTAATACAATATCATCAAGTGGGATTTATGCCAGGAAATAGGGCTAGTTCAATATTTGGAAAATAATCAGCATAATTTACAATACCAACAACAAAACTAACAGAAATCATATGATTATCTCAATAGATGCAGAAAAAACTTTTGAAAAAATACAATACCCGTTCCTATTAAAAACATTAGAGAGCATAGGAACAAATGAAGTTTTCCTGAAAAGGATAAGTAGTATCTATCTAAAACCATTAGCAAGCATTTTATATAATGAGGATAAGACAGAAGCTTTCCTAGTAAGCCCAGGAATGAAACAAGGATGCCCATTGTTATGGCTATTATTCATTATTGTACTAGAAATTTTAGCTTTAACAATAAAAGAAGAAAAATAAAGTGAAGAAATTATACTAGGCAATGAGGACACAAAACTATCCCTCTTTGTTGGTGACATGATGGTATAATTAGAGAATCCTAATTAATGAATTAAAATGTTTCTTGAAACAATAACAAGTTAACAAAGCTGCAGGATATAAAATAAACTCACATAAATTATCAGCATTTCTATATATTACCAACAAACCTCAGCAGAGATAGAAAGAGAAATACATTTAAAATTATTGTAGATGACATAAAAATATTTGGGAGTCTTATCTGCCAAGACAAACTCAGGAACTATATGAAAACAATTCAAAATACTTTTCACTCAAAAAAAAGTCAGTTCTAAACAATTAGAAAAATATCAATTGCTCACGGGTAGTCTGATCTAATATAATGATGACAATTCTACATAATTTAATTTACTTCTTAAATGTCATGCCAATCAAACTACCAAGAATTCTTTTATAATGCTAGAAAAAATTAATATGAAAATTCATCTGGAAGAACAAAAGGTCAAGAATACCAAGGGAATTAATGAAAAAAAATTGCAAAGGAAGGTGGCCTAGCCATACTAGATCTAAAACTATGTTATAAAGCAGCAATCATCAAAATTATTTGTTACTGACTGAGTATTAGAGTGGTGTATCAGTGGAATAGTTTAGGTACAGAAACAGTCAACAATTACAGTAATCTATTTGACAAACTAAAAGATTCCAGCTCTTGGGATAAGAACTCACTATTTGACAAAAACTGCCTGGAAAACTGGAAAACGGGATGGCAGAAAGTAATCATGGACCAACATCTCACCCCCTATACCAAGATAAGACAAAGTGTGAACATGATTTAGACATAAAAGGTGATACTTTAAGCATTAAGAGAACAAGGAATAGTTTACCTGTCAGATCTACGGAGAAGGGAGAATTTATGACCAAACATGAGATAGAGAACATTATGAAATGTAAAATGGATAATTTTGTTTACATTAAATTAAAAAGGTTTTGCACAAACAACACTAATACAAACAAGATTAGAAGGAAAGAAGGCTGAGAAACAATTTTTTAAAGCCATTGTTTCTGATAAAGGCCTTATTTCTAAAATATAGGGAGAACTGAATCATATTTTTAGGAATGTAAACCATTCTCTAAGTGATAAATGGACAAAAGGATATGAATAGGCAGTTTCAGGTGAAGAATTAAAGCTATCTTTAGTCATATAAAGTGCTCTCAGTCATTATTGAATAGAGAAATGCAAACTAAAACAACTCTGACGTACCACCTCATACCTATCAGACTGGGTAATAGGACAGTAAAGAAAAATGATAAATGTTAGAAAATATGTTGCGAAATTGAAACGTTAATGCATTGTTGGTGGAACAACATTCTGGAGAGCAATTTGGAACTATGCCCAAAGGGCTCTAAAACTGTGCATACCCTTTGATCCAACAATACCACTACTAGCTCTGTATCCCAGAGAAATCATAAAAAAAGGGAAAAGGTCTCACATACACAATCATTTATAGCAGCTCTCTTTGTGGTGGCAGACTTGGAAATTGTGGGGATGCCCATCAGTTTGGGATGGACTGAAAAGTCGTGGTATATGAATTGTTCTATAGGAAATGATGAGCAGGCAGATTTCAGAAAAATCTGGAAAGACTTACAGGAACCGGTGCTCAGTAAAGTGGGCAGAAACAACTGTGATAGACTTAGCCTTCTCAGCAATAAAATTATCTTAATTAAAAGAGTCATGATGGAAAATACTATCCCTACCCAGAGAAGGAACTATGGATTCTGAATGCAGATCAAAGTATTCCTGTTTTTTTTTTTCCTTTCTCAAGGTTTTTGCCTTTTGTTCTGATTCTTCTTTCACAACACATCTATTCCCTCCCAGCCTTATGTCTTT
This sequence comes from Potorous gilbertii, assembly GCA_028658325.1. Classification (NCBI taxonomy): domain Eukaryota; kingdom Metazoa; phylum Chordata; class Mammalia; order Diprotodontia; family Potoroidae; genus Potorous; species Potorous gilbertii. Next base: position 9,481 of record JAQQSK010004078.1, on the reverse strand, counting down.
GTTTTTCTTGGCCTCATTAAAGGGGCAATGCCCTGGCTACCACTTAAAGAGTCCTATTCAACGAATGGGCATTGCCTCACCCTAAATGAGTACCTGCAAAGACCTTGGCCTACAGGGGTCAAGGTCTCCCAGTGCATCCTGATCATCTCCAGTCATCCTGATGAATATCTGGTCACTGGATTGAGATGACTCTGGAGGAGAAGTGAGGCTGGTGACCTGAACAGCCCTCCCTCACTCAAAAAAAAAGTGAAGTGTAAGTCATGTCATTATTTCTCTGATGGCATGGTCTTATTTGGCAATGAAGAATGAACACAATGTGTAAATAGGTTTAAAGTGATTATAACCTATATCAGATTGTCTGCTATCTTGCGGGGGTAGGATGAAAGGAAGGGAGAGGAAAAATTTGAAAGCAAAAATCTTACAAAAATTGATATTGAAAGCTATCTTTACATGTAATTTGAAAAAATAAAATACTCTTAAGTGAAAAGAAGAGAAAACAAAAAATATAAGAAAATTAAGTAGTATCAAGGTCAATGGATATTTTGGAAAGGAAAGCCCTGAATATATTTTTCAACCAAAATTGAGAACTAGCAGATAAAGATAAGATGCAAGAGAGAAAGTGTGTAGGGGTGTGGGGTAAAGAAAGAACAGGATTAATTCATAGAGGTGAAACAAATTTGCAAGAGAAAGAATCAATTTTATCCTGGGTTTTACTGATATGATGATATACTCTTATATGTACTAAAGATAATTAAGTTTACTAAGCACAAAACCTGATTTAAACGTTATAATAGTCAAGTCACTTATCCTCAATTTCCTTGGCTGTAAAATAAGGAGCTTAAGCTATATGGCCCAAAGGTACCTTTGAGCTTTGTACCTATAACCTGTGTTGTCATTACCAGAGCCAGAAAAGCTAAAGAAATATACCAATGACTTGTTAGATTAGTAAAGAAGTATAAAGAAAGTTGACATTGAAAGAAAGCTGTTTCTTCTTTTCCAGTGGAAAAGCTGAGAGCCACAAGACTGTATGTAACAGATAGATGCTTAGCTAAAGAAGCTTCTGAAAGCAAGTAGAGATTCTCCCCTTCAGACACTCCAAAGGGAGTAAGCATAAAAGACATATAGGGCAACTATGAGTTGTTTGAGAAAAAATATCAAGAAATAGAGATTCCTAGTTATTGTAAGCTAAAATCATAAGTTAATTGAACTATATTTGGCTATGAAAGAAATGATTTTTCATTAGCATATTTTTGTATGTCAGTTTTTTCTTACTTATTTGGAAAAGCTGGGTAAATTAGAATCATCCTTGATAGAAGATAAACTCCTTGAGATCAGAGACTTTTTCATTTTTGTCTTCATCTGTGATACCTGACAAATAATTAATTAATAATTAATAAATTAATAATTAATATATAATTAATTGATGCTAGTTGATTCACTGATTGTAAACTTTCAACAGCAGAGCATAGTTTCTTCTATGTGGTAGAAGTTAGAGTTAGCACATGTGTATCTCTTTTTTTTGAAATATGACATCAGTTAAGAGAGGTTATAGTTAATAAACAATGAATGAGATAGGATGGCTATACTAGCATAAATTTATATGCTGGTAGGGTGGGATTAAAATAATAGTGTGGTAACTGGGTTAGGGAATTTGTTAGTCTTTTTGTTTTGTTTTGCCATTATGCTAATTACAATACTACTAACCTGGTTCTTCCTTGTTTTAAATGACTCCATCTGTAGTCACAGAGGACCTTCATATATTGTATCTCACAAAGAAATCTAGTAATTGACCTGTGGAAAGTCCAAATTTCATTCCTGCCCAGGTATAACTAGGTGGTGGATTACATAGAACCCGGAGATCTGGAATCAGGAAGACTGGAGTTTAAATTCAACCTCTGATGCCTGCTAGTTGTGTGATTTGGGGCAAGTTGCTTAAGCTCTGTTGACTCAGTTACTTCATCTGTAAAGGGTAATGATATTAGCACCTTCCTTCCAGGGTTGTTATGAGAATAAAATGAGATAAAATTTGTAAAGCACTTAGCACAATACTTGGCACTTTGTAGGTACTACATGCCCTTTGATGGTGGTGGTGGTAATATTACCAACAGCCAGTAACATGGCCCTTATTATTCCAGCCATGAATCCATTGCCAATCTAATCTGGGTCCATTTATTGAAACCACTGATTCAGTAGTGATTCATTGCCTAGTTGCCTAGGGTTCATTGGTGCTGAAGTAACCTTTAGCATGCTGAGGAAGACCTAGTGTACAATAGTTAGGGGTAGATACCCTTTGTCTCTGAACTACAGTGTAATCTGAACAGTCCTCCACACTTAAAGCTCTGCCTGTTTTCCTGTATATCCCAGTTGCCAAAGTGTTTGTACCAGTTATGCAGCAGAATGGCTTAAGGTCATCTCTCTTTCTTAGCTTCCAATACCACTGAGCCCTTAAGTAAGTAAATACATGCACCACTAATTCTTTTTAACATCTTTTTTTAAAAATTTTAAATTCCAAGTTATCTCCCTTTCTCTGTCCTCTCTCTACCCACTGAGAAGACTAGCCAATTACACGTATGAAATGATGGAACACATTTCCATATTAGCCCTGTTGCAAAAAAGCAAGAAAAATAAAGAGAGAAAATTACACTTCAATTTGTATTCAAAATTCATCCGTTCTGCCCCTGGAGGTAGGTAGCTTTCTTCGTCTTGAGTCCTTAGGAACTGTCATGGATAATTACATTGATCAGAGTAGTTAAGCCTTTCACAGTTGACCACCTTTACAATATTGTTGTTGTGTACAACGGTCTTCTGGTTCTTCTCATTTCATTCCATGTCAATTGATATAGGTCTTCCCAAGGTTTTCAGAAATCATCACATTTGTCATTTCTTATGACACGATAGTATTTTTTTTACAGTCATAAACCACAACTTGTTTAGCCAGTTGATGGGCATCCTCTCAATTTCCAATTCTTTAACACCACAAAAAAGATCTGTTATAAACATTTTTGTACATATAAATCCTTTTCCTTTTTCTTTTGTCTTAAACCAACCCTTAACACAATTGATAACCTCTGCTCCTATTTTAACAGTTTATACTCAATTTATCTTAAGGCATCTATTTATTTATTTATCTATTTATTTCTGGGGTATACTACTCCTTATTTCAGAGGTAACGTGTAATTTCATCACCTTATAAATCCTTACATTTGAGGATAGGGTAAACCAATTGCATTAACATAAAGTTGCTGATGATCTGTGAGTGTATTTTTACAGAGGAAGGTTACCATAATATGTGGAAATCTGGGAAAGGATCTACTCTCTTCCTTTCATATCATTCACTCTCTAGTTATTTTCAAGGCAATGAAGGGCAATGGCAGTCATTCTTTCTAGTCCTTCACTCTGCTCCAGTTAGTAACAAACCTTGAAGGATTTAACTCTTTTACTTCAGGAAGTTTTGCCCCGGAGTTCTGTTATCCTGATTGGCTTGTACCTCACATGACCCACTACATGGTGGCAAGCTCTGTCCTTACTACATTTTAGTGCCTCTTCACCATTTCCTGTTACCCACAGTTCTGCTGCCAGCAAGGTAACCTCTCTTCTTCATTGTGCCTCCTTCTTGTTCTGGGGCCACAATCAAATCAAAACTGTGTTTGCTATTTTTCAATGGCTACACCTACCATCCCTGTGTATCAATGACTCTCTAGCTTCCCAGGGACTAAAGACCCCAGGTCTTATGGGTACCATTAACAGGTTTGGTGGTTTCGTGTTTCCTCCTAATACATAGAGCTACACACTCCCATTCCATTTAACCACTTAACAGTCAGATTAGCTTTTATGAAGGAATACTTACTTCACAGGTACCAAATGCAAATTTTTCCCAATACCTGAGTACAATCCCACCAATACCACTTTGGTCTCCGAAAAAAAAGGAAAATTTCAAGCTCACAATTTATCTCAGTTTCTCCATAGCATTAATCACACGAATTTCCAAAGCCAAAATCACAACTCTGTTTGGGCTTGCATCCAGATACCCTGATTTCTCAGCAAACATCAGACCTAAAATTCCAATAACCCCATAACTAGAGATTCAGGATCCAGGGACCCCACTTTCTGCACCTGTAATGGAAAAGGACAAACAAAATGGACCAAAATCCCAGAGTTACCACAAGGCCTAAGAGGACACAAAGGTGGCTTTCAGACCCTTTGCTCCCAGCTTACTACATCACATCATTGCTGTGAATGAAGGAGTCATTTGCCTCTGGATATCGCTGTAAGAGAGAGCAACTATACCTCAGTAAGATATTTGAAGGCAGCTTTAGCTATACATTCAATAGAATGAGTCTTCTCCCAAAAACATGTCCATGAGATCGAACTCCTTAGTGAGTCTATTTTAAATGGTCGGGGCATGGATCAATCCCCTGTCACAACTGAAAATTGCTGTTTTGTATGTGTCCCTGACTTTGGTAAATATTAAGGGATTGATTTGAGTACTTTTTGCTCATTCATTCATTATACTGTTGTGATATCAATCAGGGAATGCAGATCTGCTAGAGAGTTATTCATAGGACAGAGCTATTCTTATGTAAGGGGGTTTGACTACACTCCTTCTACTTTATGGGTAGGATCCTTTCATTGGCTGTGTATGTGTCATTATACTGTCCAGATTAGAACTGTTACTCTTTTTCTTTCTCCTCTATCCAGAAGGTACGGATCATAGATATGTCCTGAATTCCATAAACTAAATTAGGAGGATGGATACATCTCTCATTTTATTTTACTGCAACTCTGAGAAACGGGCCTGTGGTCTCTAATCTGTGTTGTTTATCCTCAGGTTCAGGTTCCTCTGGTGATCTTGTGATGATTCCCCACTGACACCAGGAGTTTGAACCATGATAATTTTGAAGTCAAGATCATAAGTAAATGATGCAACCAGCCAGGGAAGCCCTGAGAAACAAGGTGTTTGGAACTCATCCTAAGGGAGATTTTGGACTTGCAACTAAGCTGTGAATCTAATTACTATCCTGTATCCAGAGAACAAAGGGTTGCAAAGGGAGAGGAGGATTGTGCTCTAATTGTTGAGACATAAATTTGTATATATGTGATTATAGATTTTGAAAGAAATATTCCTTTCTAAAAGTCAATTTAATTTTTAACAATTAAATGCAACTAGGGATGCAGAGGACCCCCTTACATGGAAGGAAACATAGTAGGTGGATAGTAGAGTATAGATACATGCCCCTAACCCCCTCAAGGGTACTAGAGAACCATAGGTGAAGGGCCAAAGGTAACATACCTGCCCTTCAGGTAATGTGGGCCAGTGAAGTTTGTGTTATAAAGTTTAGATATAATCTTTTAAAGAGGGAGTACACACACACACACACACACACACACACACACACACACATACACTTTTATACTTTCAGAGAAGAAGTTTTATTAGACAGAAGGCCTCCAATCTTAGAGATCTTAAAAGAAGGATGGAAAGGGAGGGAAAGAAAGATTCACTAAGAAATACAGTAAGGGAAAGTAGGGAAAAGTTTGGGAAAACTATCTCATAATGGGTGGGGTGCAATTAGAAGTTTATATATACAAGAATGAAAGGGAGGAGGAACAATTGAAATTGATCTTTCTCTGTTTTGAAACTGTCAAATGAGGGAAGAACACACACATATGCACATAAGTACTCAATTGGCCACAGAAAGTTTTTTGACTCAAAAGGAAAAGAGTGAGAATTAGAGAGAGGAGCCATTAAAGGAGATACCAGTCCTAACCAAAACAAATTGTGATGATGCATAAAAATATTTATAACTTTGTTTATGATGATAAGGAATAGGAAACTGAGGGGGTGTTTATAAACTGGGACAAAGTTGAAAAACTTAAGTAATATGTGTGATGGAACACTCTTCTACTATAAGAAATGATGAAGGGAATAGTTTCAAAGAAAGATGGGAAGACATATGAATTTACATAGAGTGAAGTAGACAGAACCAGGAGAATAACATATACAAACACAGTAATATTGTAAAGACAAACAACTTTAAAAGCTTTAGGAACTCTGGAATCACAATTCCAGAGGAATAGCTATGAGACATGGTACTTACTTCCTGATAGAGGACTTGGAGCACAAAGCAACAAGTATCTGGGGTGGAGGTAGACACTGAGGGAATCTTTTATTTCTTAACCATACATGAGTATACATTTTTTTTCTTTTGTTCTCAATTAGTATAAGGAAATAGAGGAGAAAAAGGAGATAAATTTTTGTTGATTAAAACAAGTTTATTTTTTCATTTTTTTCTTTTTATTTATTTATTTTTCAGTTTTCAACATTCACTTCCTCAAAATTTTGAATTTCAAATTTTCTCCCTTTCTTCCCTCTCTGGCCACCTCAGGACAGCACATAGTCTGATTGCCCTTTCCTCCAATCTGCCCTCCTTTCTATCAGCCCCTCTCTTGTCCCCCATTCCCTTCTGTTTTCCTACAGCGCAAGATAGATTTCTATACCCCCTCACTATCTATATATCTTATTTCCTAGTTGCATGTAAAAACAATTTTTAGCATTTATTTTTAAAGCTTTGAGTTCCGCATTCTCTCCCTTGCTCCCTTTGTACCCACCCTCATTGAGAAGGCAAGCAATTCACTATAGGTTATACATGCGTAGTCATGCAAAACACTTCCATAAAAGTCATGTTGAGGCAGACTAACTATATTTCCCTCTAACCTGTCCAGCCCTCCATTTATTCAGTTCTTTCCTTTGAAATCTCCTTCTACCAAAGTGTTTCCGTACAATTACCCCTTACCCCAATCTGCTATCCCTTCTATTATTTCCCTTCTCTTTATCACCTTCTCCCCTGCATTCCTGTAGGGTAAGATAAACTTCAATATCCAGTTGAATGTGTATGTTATTCCCTTCTGAATCCAAATCCACTGATACGTATTTTACCTTCAACTATCCTATTACTGAGAAAGGTCTCAGGAGCTGCAAAAATCATCTTTTCATGTAGGAATATAAACAGTTCAACTTTAATAAGTCCCTTATGGTTTCTCTTTCCTATTTACCTTTTCATGCTTCTCTTGATTCTTGTATTTGAAAGTCAAATTTTCTATTCAGCTCTGGCATTTTCAGCAAGAATGCTTGAAAGTCCTCTATTTTATTGAAGTTCCATTTTTTTCCCCTGAAGTATTATACTCATTTTTGCTGGGGAGGTGATTCTTGCTTTTAATCCTTTCTCCTTTGGCTTCTGGAATATCATATTCCAAGCCCTTTGATCCCTTAGTGTAGAAGATTCTAAAACTTGTATTATTCTGATTGTGTTTCCACAATGCTTGAACTAATACTTGAACAGAAGAAATTTCTGGCTCTTTGTAATATTTTGTCCTTGAACTTGGAGCTCTGGAATTTGGCTACAATATTCCTAGGAATTTTCCTTTGGGGATGTCTTTTAGGAGGTGAGAGAAAATTGTTTCCAATTTTATTTTACCCTCTGGTTCTAGAATATTAGGGCAGTTTTCTTTGATAATTTCCTGAAAGATGATTTCTATGTTCTTTTTTTGATCATGGATTTCATGTAATCCATTACTTTTTAAATTGTCTCTCCTTGATTCATTTTCTAGGTCAATAGTTTTTCTAATGAGACACTTCACATTGTCTTCTAATTTTTTTCTATGGGTCACTGTACATTTTTGCAACTTTATCTTGGTTCATTTGGTTTGAGTTTTGGATGGATTTTTTCCTTGGCATAGATGATGTGCTTCTTCACTATCTCCTGAGGTAAGGGCTCCACACCATATTTGTTAGGCAGGGCTGGTTCCAGTGTCCTGCCATTGGCTACCTCCTCCTCCTTATTGCTGGGGTGGTGTTTACCATTACTGTCAACCACAAAAAGGGCTAGCATTTCATCCTGAACAGGATCCATAGTATCCCTCACAACACACAGGACATCAAAACAGGAGATGATGGGCTCTGTGAAGTCGACATTTTCTGAGAAGGTCAATGAGGAATCACGTTGTCCTCCTATGGGGTTGGCAGCAGCACTAATGGTGCAGCAGGCCTGGGGGAAAGTGATGATGCCAGCTTTGGGTATAGAGATGCTGTGTTGTTCCATGGCCTCATGGATGTTGGTCTTGTCCTGGTCATTCATCTTGTAAAACTTATCAATCAAGCACACCCCTCAGTCAGTTACCACCAAGGTTCTAGCTACTAAGGTCCATTCTTGGCTGACAGGATGTCAGTGAACATGTGCAGTGAGCCTCACAGCTGAGGTCCCCCTGACTAGTGGTGAGGATGGCTCAGTTAGACCCTTTTTTTATTCTCCTCCAAATAGAGCCAGGGCAAGTCCTCTCTTAATATCTTCATGTCCATAGATAGAGGGTGCAGTGCTAGCAATGGCCTTTTCTACAATTCGCTGATCCTTAGAGAGTCTAATAATAGTTTTCACATCCTCATCAGTTGTGAGGATTGTTTTCGATATACTCAGTCCTTCACAACAAAGCAAGGACCTAAAACATTTCCCAAGGACTCTTGTTGCAAAATGCCATCTACATCCAGAGAAATAACTATGGAGGGGGCAGAGCCAAAGTGGCGGAGTAGAAAGACTCATCTATGTTAGCTCTGAACCCACAGCCCATGGATTTCCTCTAAAAAGAACTTCCGACAAATTCTGCAACAGTGGAAGCCACGCAGTAACACAGTGAAGGAGATTTCCATTGCAGAGAGCCCTGAAAAACCAATCCCAAAGGTCCATCGCACAGTGGCTGGGAGCGGAACCCTCCCCTCCCCTGCCCTGGCGGCGTGGCACAGAGAGGAGTGAGCAGATCCAAGCAGGCTTCAGGGATGGAATATCCAGTGGCAGCAAAGGTCCCTCCACCCACAGACTCACAGATCAGTGAGAGAGAAGGGCTGAGAGGGGAGCGGGGTGTCTCTGGGACTCAGACACCTCAAGAGGCAGCAGCAGAGGCAGCAGGCGGCCCGAGGCTCCCAGAGCAGGCAGGAGCTCAGAAGCAGCTCCATTACAAAAGGTCTCTGCATAAACCCCCTGAGGGAACTGAGCCTGAGAGGCGGCCCTGCCAGCACCTGAGAACCTGATTTAATCTTACCCTGAATAGCAGCAGCCAGGCCTGCTGCCAAAAGCCCTGAGGCTGGGGAGCAGCCTTTGAATCCCAGAACCCAAGTACTAGCTGGGCAGAACTAGGACAGGGTGGAGAGGACTCTCAGAAATCAAGTAACTGGCTGGAAAAATGCCCAGAAAAGGGAAAAAAAACTAAGACCACATAAGGTTATTTTCTTGAACAGATGATTCTGCCATTCCTCTCTGATGAAGAAGACCAATGCTTACCATCAGGTAAAGACATAGGAGTCAAGGCCTCTGTATCTCAAACATCTGAAATAGATATTCAATGGGCTCAGGCCATGGAGGAACTCAAAAAAGATTTTGAAAATCAAGTTAGACAGGTGGAGGAAAAACTGGGAAAAGAAATGAGAGAGATG
>JAQQSK010004077.1:2500-118468 GCA_028658325.1 Potorous gilbertii | reverse complement strand
CCATGTTCTCTTTTATGCAAAAATATTTGGTATTTCTTTGTATACATTTTGTATTGTACTTAACGATATTCATTTTTTTTTTGTCCCCAATAGAGAAGGAAAGAAAGGATAAAGGGAGAGAGCAAGGAGGGAAATAATCATTTATTAATCAACTGACATGTGCTAGGTATAGTGCTAAGTGCTGGGGATACAGAGAAAGATAAAGGACAATCCCTGCCCTTCAGGAGCTCAGAGTCTAATGAGGGAAGGATTCAAAAGTAAGGGAGGGAGGAAAAGAGGGATAAAGGAAATGGATCCCTGCATTACATAAGCACAATCAAATAAAACCTATTTTCTTATTGTTCATATCTAATAATGAATTCCTTATTCTGAGTATTAGTCCAATATTTATTGGCAGTGTTCTGCGACTGACCTTTGGCATCATGGTTGATTAATTACTTGATCATAATTCTTAAGTCTTTTGAAATTTTCTTCATAATATTGTGATCATATTATAAATCGTTCATCTGGTTCTTCTGCCTTAACTCTACATCAATTGATGCAAGTCTTTCCATATCTCTTTGAAATTATCTCTTTTTTTCTCTTTATCCTTACAAAATAATAGTATTCCATTAAATTCACCTGCCACAATTAGCTCTGCCATTCCACAACTGATGAGCATCTTGTTAGTTTCCTTTTTCTTTTTACTTCTTTTGCCACCACAGAAAGAGCTTCTATAAGAATTTTTTACATTTTTCTCTTTGATCTCAGTCAGACACTCAGTCAGTGGTATAATTGGGTGAAAGAGCTTGTACTATTTAGTACTAAATGCGGAGTTTTACTAAGTACTTAAATCCAAATTGCATTCCAAAACAGCTAAACCTTTCATAGCTCTAGTAAGAAGAGTATCAGTGTGCCTGATTTCTCGCAGCACTTCCAACGTTGGTCACTTTCTTTTTTGTCATCTTTGTCAATCTAAATCAGTAGTGATTTAAAGAGTTTCTTTTTCATATGGCTACAGATAGCCTGCTTTTCTTCCTTTGAGAACTGTCTGTTCATATACTTCAACTACTTATCAATTGGTGAATGACTTTTTAATCTTATCAATTTTAATCAATTATTTATATAAATTTTGGAAATTAAATTTTTTAACTGAAATTTTCTACAAATATTTTTTCCACAATTAACTATTTCCCTTTTAATTGTAGATATATGGGATTTGTTTATGTGAAGGTTTTTTAATTTTATGTAATCAAAATTATCCATTTTAACTTCTATAATCCTGTCTGTCCCCTGTTTGCTCATAAAATTTTCCCTTGTTTCTCTGATATGTTTATGAGTTAACTTTGATATGTAGGTCAGTTATCTATTTGGAACTTATTTTGGCATAAGGTATGAGTCAATATAATTTAATCCATACCACTATCCAACTTTCCCAGCAATTTTTAATGAAATAGTTAACCCAATAATTTGGGTAATCGTTATCAAACACTGGGCTATTTGGTGTCAACTGTTTCCCATGGGCCCATAGCTATGTCATATCATTTGAAGTTAAGTTGTTTATCATGTATCCTTAAGTCATTTCTTCAGTCTGTTTTGTTGTACATTCTCCACTGCATCAAAATATCTTTTCCCTATAAAATTATTGTGAATTTAATGGTAACCCCTATGCAAGTTAGGTTTCCCTTGAAACTTAAATGTAGGCCTTAAGTGTTTTTAAATACTTTAATGGCTACCTGTGGGAGTTGATTTTAAGAAGTAAATGTACATTATGAGAACCTAAATGGAGATATTTTCAAGAGGATACAATGACTAGGCTGGAAGAAAGAGAGGACTCTTAGCTAGGCCAAGTAGGTGGTGGTCAGCTGAGGAACAAAGCTGTAATAGAGCTAAAGAGTGAATGTTAGAAAGAAAAATAAACACTGGGAGCTGAGAAATGGGCAGGAGAACTCAAAGTACAGACTCTCAGGAAAGTCCCTAGCAATCCTAAATCAGAGACTAGAGAGAAGAGGAAAGAATTCCTAGAGGAAGCCAATGAGTCATGAGCCAAAGTGAAGAGAGAGATGGTTACACTGGTAGTAATTTTAATCAGAAGTCAAATAATGGTATCCCTGGGAATCTGTTTCAGAACAAGAAAAGAAATTATTCCTCCAAAAAACAAAGCAGAAGTTAAAGACTCAGTTGTACTATGGACGGGAAATTAAACTGATTTAGAGGGAATACAACTGTAGTTCCAAGCATTAGGGTCTAGATGTTGAACCTGTGAACACAAGAGGAGTGATAGGAAACTTTAAAAATGATTGTTTGTGATTTTAAACCTGCAGAGCTAATTGAGTGATATAATTTGTCCTTATAATCTAACTCATATACTTTGTACCCTGAAATCCTTTCAAGCTATAGAGGAACTTAATGATGGAGTTGAAGACAGAAACTGGTTCATTTTTCTTTATATATCTCCAATATCTACCATAGTGTCTAGTCCATAAGGAGTCGAGAAAATATGACTGAAGAAGAAGAAAAATGTTATAAATGTATGCCAAAATGGAGTTATTTAGGCAGTGCAGCCCTAATGGCTATAGTAAACAAACAGGCCTTAAGTTTTCATCCCCTACTTTTCTGTATTACTCATCCAAGGGAACAAATGACTCAGATGAGTTTGATATGCAAATAAGTCACTGCCAGGTGGCTGAGGTAAGGCCTCTGCACCCCTCTCTCTTTACCCTATAAGAATAGCTTTACTCAACCCTCATCTAGAGAGCAGTACAGTCAACCAACTACAGCATTCTGAGACCTTGTACCTCAGGCCGTCTCCTCGAGTGACCCAGTGAAGCTTAGATTCTGTCCTTATAGCCCTTCTGCTCTGCCCCTTCTCCTTTTGTACTTTGCTTATGTTACACTGCCCTGTGGTCATAAATTAAGTTGCAGCTGAGTTCTAAGTCAACATCCTTCCTGAATCCTAGAATCCCAAGAAGTCTACCTTTCAACCTCGAGGCACAAGGATGAACTCTTCCTAGAGCTCTGAAAGGGTTTAGCTGGTCTGGAATGCAATTTGGAATTATACCCTTAGTAAAATTCTGCACTTAGTACTAAACAGGACAAGCTCTTTGAAGCAATTATACCACCTTAGTCCTCTGCCCTAATCTCAGAAACCCCTTAACTCATTCTAATGGAAAAGGCAGTGTAGAAAAGTTTGTGACCCAAAAGCATAGTCTTAGTATAAATTCAGTTGAGACAAGAGAGTAGATTATTCAAATAAATAGGGGGTCAGAGAAAAGAGAGAAAGAAGATTGTAGCTGAACTTTGAAAGATGATTTGAATTAATATTGAGGTATTCTTAGTAGATCTTGATAAACACCAATTTTAGATTCAGTTCTCATAACCACCTGAACACCACCATCACTGCACAGACCTTCCTGTGGGTCTAGAATTTCAGGGTTTTTACATACATACTCATATACATTTATATAGAGACCAGGGGATAGGATTTCAACACACTAACATTCTCTGGAAAAATACACTAAAGATTCTAGATTCTCTTTGAAGTACATTGTGTTCTTTCTCTGTGGGCAGCAAAATTCAGGAACAACTTGTAGTGTTTTTTTTCTTAATTTAGTAATGGGTTTTTTTGATTACACTGGTTTTCACAGGGACAAATTCATTGGGTAGGTAGATGTGCATCTATGTTATATGCTAAACCATGAGATGATGACTTGTCTCATGGATATGGATGTTTAGATGAGGAGAAAGTGACCAACCATCCTTTCAATAATTCCTCACACTTGAATGTTTTATGTTGGCAAGTATTAGAATGATATATTTATCAACTTGGTTTTCTGGAGCTCTCCTTTGTATATATAGATCACATGAAAATCTGCTTCTAAATGAGATACCTCACCTGTTTGTAGTAAGCCACTTCAACCTGCCTGCTTTTGTTGTGTTGAAACACCATAACCAGGTTACATTTCTTATAGGTTCCTTCAGGGTATCCTGACAGCTTACCTTCCAGCAGTGGTCAGATTGTGTCACTGGTTATTAAATAGATTGGAGAGGTTACAGGTAAAACACCTTGTGACTCTTCAAGAAAGACCCAAAGGATGGGCTACAAAAAACTATAATCATCTTATTAGGAAATACAAAGATGTGATTACCTTTGAAAGTTGCCTTTAGAAGACTATGCTTCTGGGGCACAAACTTTTCTATACTGCCTTTTCCATTTGTCCATACTGTCTTTTCCAGTTTGTGAACTGGTTGAAAGTTGGAAACAGTAACCTAGTATTAGAACAAGAAGAATAAAAACTCTCATCATCATTATTGCAACATTTATATAGTGCTTTAAAGTTTGCAAATTGTAATTTGCAAATTGGCGTATTGTAAATATGCCATCTCATTTGATTCTCACAACAGCCATGTGAGGGAAAAGCTGTTTATTATCCCCAATTTATAGATAAGAAAATGACTGAGAGAGATGGAGTGACTTGCTATAACCAGGGCTTGCATTCACCTTGTCTCCCACTTTTGTATTCTTGAGTTTGACTCTTCTATCTCCGAAGTCAGAATTTGAATTCAAATCTTCTTCATTCCATGACCAGTGCTACATCCGTTATGCCACACAGCTGGAGATGGTGGCCTGATTGAAAACAACATTCCTATTTGTCATGAGTCCCCTCCTCCCCCTGCTTAAGACTTTTTTCTTTCTTTTCTTTCCTAAAACAGCCCTTCCTTATTTCTATGACCAATCATTTTGTCTCTAGGTCTAGACAGAAATCAGTTATTTATCTGTATGAAAACGGAATGTGTTTTTCCAACAGGGCTTTCCTAAACTGATAGTGTTACAATTATGATTGAGAGCTATATGGAATCCAACTGGTAAAATGGAAAACATGATGGATTTGCAATCAGAGGACTTGGGTTGAAATCTTACTTACTAGATGTGTGTTCTTTAGAAAATCATTCAAGCTCTCTAGGCATCAGTTTCTATATCTGATCAGTATCTGTATCAGTCAGAGGCTGGCCTAAATGACTTTCATCATTCCTCTTAGATTAACTTTATGAAATGATAAGACAGCTCACTTTCTTTTTATATGCTCTTATTTTTTAAACATGGTGGCTCTGGACTCAGAAAACCTAGGTTCTAATCCTCCATGTACTAGGTGACTGTACAAAGTACATAACATCTTTGGGTCATAGTTTCCTTGATCCCAAAATGAGGTTAGATTAATGACTTCCAAATCTATGCTTCCATGAGCCTAACTTTGGGAGTCCAAATGTATTTCCAGCGTTTGGAAACCAAGAGGTAGTATGACATTGGAAATAGATGTTTGCTCTTGGGGATATCAAGGCCTGCGTTCAAGTCCTACTTCTTGTCTATACCAAGAGCAAGCTTCTTATTGTTCATTGACCCATTGACCTCTCCAGAGCTATAAATTACGGACAAGTTGCTGAATCTCATTAGTGGAAGGAAGTTTTCCACAGGGAGTTTTATGCACCAATGAAATCCCAGGTCCAAGCTCTACTGTTAAAAAAAAAAAGGCAATGGGAAAGCTGAATTTAATAAAAAGAGATTCACTTTATACGTAGCCAGTAAGAAACAAATTTATATTACTTATGGACTATGCACTATTACCCCTATTTAATCAGTGTACCTACTGAGATCAAACATATTCCAAAGTTGCAAGGCATGTCACTGGCAGAACCTCAAAGAAATTAAACCTTGGAATATTGACTTGCTCATGACTGGCTTTTACTGTATCACCCCCTTTCTTTAACCATATTTCCTATGAGAACAATGTGCTAATGGCATACCTACTGAGAAAATGATGTGTCAGACATCTAAATAACATAGTCTATGTTATTGGTTGAACAATAATTGAACATCGCTATGAACAATGTTCATGCAACATAATGCAATGAAGATGATGCTCTAGGTTTTGTTTTGAGGCATCTTTTGTTTCCGGCAAACTATTATTTTGATTCAGATTTTCAAAAGTTTGGTTTTATTAACCAAGTTCTTTATTTCAGTAGATTTGCTTCTGGTTGCATGTCTGCGACGTTCTTAATGTTTACACATGAGTAGCCACCTGAAAGTGTGTCTCTACCAGTCCATCACTAGCAATGGTGCTTTTTGACACATCTGATCAGTCTGCTACAATCTATCATTCCTAATTTAGGTGATAATTTTTCTTTTAATGACAAAAGTGAAGGATTATTGATTTGACTAAAGAATTTTATCTTTATAGATGTTTTAAATGGAGTTATATTAAAGGGGATGCTAGGGGAAAGTTTTTGGGTGATTAAGCGAGTGACACATTTATAGGTTTCTTAAAACCATGATGGCAAAAAGAAAAAAAGCAAGTAGTTTACTTTCTATAATGATAAGTAGCTGGACTATTAGAATGGAACATGAAAAAAATCATATGTCCTCCCTTTGGTGTTCTGTGTATATTCTTTGAAACAATATTGACTGTCATGTAGTCTCATCTCTGTGGAATCGTGAAAGAGTTAATTATTCATCATAGTCAAGTGATATCTGCCTATTTCTTGAGAATTATTTAAAATTTTACTTTTTAGTAGTCCTTAAAAAATAATGTGAATTCTCTCACTCCCTCCTTCATTTCTTACTGTCATCTTCCATCACATATAAGGTTGTGTGTTTACCTCATACAAAAATCAGAGATGGTAGTTTTAACATAATGGGCATATCATATTGTTAATAAATACTATTTCCCTTCTCAAATAATGTTTATCCTGACCTGATATAATATTCTTTTAACTGTAGTCCTTGTGTGGTGCAATAGGCTGTTTGTATAGTCACAGAATCTGGTTAAAATCTTGACTCAGCCTCTTATTACCTGGTGGGACCTTGGATGTCACTTGACATCTTTGGGTCTCAATTTCCTCATCTATAAACTGAGAGGGTTGGATGACCTCTAAGGCCCATTCTAGCTCTAAATCAACTATCTTATGATTCTAGATAGAGTCAAATAACTATCTGCATAAAGTTGCACAGTATTCCTTTGGCATGTCTATAGGATTAGTAATACTTGACCATGAAGTGAGAAAGTAATAACCGAGTCACTAGGTATAAAGAGAGTATAAGAATGTGGCATATTTTGTGATGTATGCCATCATTTATTCACTCTACTCAGTAGCAAACAACCACGTGAATGAATGCTGTGCAGATACCCTGAAAAATGAAGATATAGCTTTAGTAAGGATGATGTAACTATAGGCTTCTTAAATACAGCAGTAGCAGAAAGACCAATTTAAGTGTCTTCTGCTCAGGAATCTGGACTGATTTTTCTTGATGCCTACTTAGATGTAGCCTGGGTTTCTTAACTAGGAATGGGTCAGGAGAGTTCCATATATGATAGATATAATTAATGTGCATAGCCTACATAGAGGTTCATCATTCAAATATGAAACCTCAGGCACTGACATAACTTTCTTGAAAATGAAATTTAAATATAAGACAATTCCCGAATATGATAAGCAGAAATCCTATAAAAGACCAAATGGAACTTCTGAAAATTAATTAATAGTATTTTGTGTGGCAATTATTAAGTAGCAGGATGCTTTGCCTACCAATAGAAGTTTAGAAAGGAAAGGAAAGGAAAGGAAAGGAAAGGAAAGGAAATTCTTTTAAATCAAAATCACTTTCAGGAATAATCTAAGCTTAAAAATTGGGCCATTATTCAATTTTCCCCATATATCAACACATGTATTTTTACGCTCTTTGCATCATGATTTTCAACTTTGGTAGAAAGATTTTAATTTGAATCTTAGTTCTGCCATTTATGAACTATGACCCTGGAAAAGTTTTTGTCTTTCTAAGTTTCAGTTTTTTCCTCTGTAAAACAGAGTTGATAATACTTCCTCCTTCATAGGTTTATGGTGTTATTATTTTAGAATCTATAAAGTGCTATCTAGGTGTGAGCTTATAGTATTGAGCAGTTTTTCCCATCACTTCTGCAAAGGCAAGCCAACTGGAATAAGCAGCTTGAAAGATCCATTGTAAACAGTGTGTTCTTTCTCCTGGCAAGAGAGAGACAGAAGCAGACAGAGACACAGAGAGAAACAAGAGACAGAGTAAATTGGAAGGAGTCTCAGCTCACATTCATTCATCTATCCAAAATGAGACCCATATAAAATTTGCCTTTCCTCCATTGGTTTAGATTTCTTTCATGGAAAATGGTTTGACAATACAGAATAGATTGACTCCATAAGTGTTATGTATTACCTGAGAAGTAGCCACCACATGGAATACCATCCTTGGAGCCAGTAAAGCTTGGGTTGAAGTTCCACTACTACTACATAATGGTTGGATGTCACTTACCCTCTCAGTGGTCTAGGCATTTCTCTAATATTATACATTGCAGAGCTATGGAGTCTGAATGCAGATCAAAGCATACTATTTTCTGCTTTGTTGTTTTTTCTTTCTCGTGGTTTTTTCCCTTTTGTTCTGATTCTCCTTTCACAAACATGACTAATGTGGAAATATGTTTAATATGATTATACATGTATAGCCTATATCAGATTACATGATCTCTTGGGGTAGGGGAAAATTTTAGAACTCAAAGTCTTATAAAAGTGAATGTTAAAAATTAATTATCAAAAAGATTTTGCATAGCAAAAAAGGTACTGACCTGTAGTGGTAGAGGAAGAATTCCCTAATATCAAAGAAATCAAGGTCCAGTCCCTATCTCTACTGTCTACAGTAGAGAGATACAAAATCATATATGAAATGTATAAAGTGGAGTTATTTCTCTGGAATTTGTCAAACAATTCTGCTCTGATAACTATGTTATTTCAAAGACCAATTAGTGAAATTTATAGTCTAGATTAGAGAGGTGATCCATTTGTCAATTACAAATGTATCATCCTATCTCATGTTGTTCTCCTGTGGGGTTCTCCTATGAAGTTCATTGTATCCTTTGTCCCTATAGTTCTAAATGCTTAGATGTGACCCAAGAGCTCAGGAGACCCATGGGTATATATTAAAAACATGGATCTAAGGAAGTGGAATGAAAGATTTGAGGTGGGTACTATAGGCCCACACTTAGAGACTCAGGGCAAGATTCCTAAGCTATTCACTTGAGGTTGGACACCAATAAAGGAAAATGAACTAGCAATGAAGGCGTGGTCAGGCAATAATCACTGAACCATAGCTGAACAAGATTTGGGGACAGAAGTCAATCCTAGAATTTTGAGGCATAGTTCTTGAGGATTTAGCTCTGAATTCATATTATTAGTGTGACCCCTCCCTTGTAGGCCCCCACTGAAATATCATATTTGAAATATAGATGAGATTGCTTCATACTACATCCATGCAGAAAGACAGGCAAGCAAAAGCATCAGTGATGCTTTGAAGGACTGACATGCCTTGTAAGGAGAGTGAGAGAAATCCTTCTCTAAGATGAGCAGGAGTTATTCTATATTTCTTTCAAAAATACAATAAATAGAAGCAAAATGATTGAAATTTCAAATCAGATTTTCTCAGTTCTCCATAGCATAGCTGCAACATGTAGCTAAAAGTGTCCTTGACTGTAAATCAAGAAACTTAGGTTCCTTGCCTTGGGTTCTGCTAGTAACCAGCTATCTGACTTTTGTAAAGTCACACAAATGCTTTGAGCCTTGGTTTCTTCATTTGTAAAATGAGCATGTGATGAGGCAATTATTAAGGTTAGTTCCAGCTCTAAAAATTCTGCAACTGTCCCCAAACATCAAAATATTAACAAGATTTCCTACACAACTGCCCTTTAGCTGTCAATATTTCACATTCAGAGATTAGAAAGATCCCTCACTGGTGTAAGCAATCTAAATGAAAACATATACTCTATCTGTGTCAAATAATTAGGAAGAACTTTTACCATAAATACTATGAGGGCAAATTGGACAATATATATCAAGGACTGGACGATTGCTGAATTAAGAAGGTAGACTATTTGGTCTGTACATTGCAACATTAAACAAAAATTAGAATTTTAAGCTCTTAGCTTCTGTGTATACTGACCATAGTTGGTAAGAATTTCATTATACTATCCCTCTTCCAATGAAGGTCTTTGAAATTCAAAAGTTTCTATAAATACTAAAACAAACATATTGTATTCAGGTAGAGCTACCAGTGTGTTCACTACCAATAGGTATGTGGGTGAGTAGATGTGTGCAGGAAGATGGGAAGGCAAAATACCTGGAAAATAATTTATAAAATAATTTTAAAATTTCAGGGCAAATCAGAGAAAAGGCTATTACATTTAAACCTTAATAAATATTTAATAGCCCATAAGGCAAATAGCTGGGAATCACTAGAATGTTTTCAAGTTTCCTATTTCATCAGGACTGTGCTGGTGAATGGCTGAAACTTGCTCTCTCCTTTTGCAAATTATAAAACAGAAGTTGTAATATCATAAAGTTAAATAACTCTGTTGATTTGGATCTTTTATAAATTGCAATGCTTGAAAGGCACAGGACAGAAATATTTGAAAAATTGATTTGCTTTCCTCTTCTCCCCTCTCTCCTCTCCCTAGCACCCTCTGCCCAGGGCAGACTTAGGATATGTTCCTAGTGGGACCGAGGAAATGTGAAAGTCCCCAAACTCACTCCCATTTTATGGGAATTTCCTTGTTCTTTGAATGAGGGTGTGTCCATGTGCAAGTCTGTGTGTCCGTATGTATGTGTGTCTCTGTGTGTGTATGTGTCTGTGTCTGTGTGCATGTCTGTATGTGTGTGTCTGTGTCTGTGTCTGTGTCTGTGTGTCTATACGTATATGTCTGTATGTGTGTGTGTCTGTGTCTGTGTGTGTGTGTCTGTGTGTCTATATGTATATGTCTGTATGTGTGTGTGTCTGTGTCTGTGTGTGTGTGTCTGTGTGTGTCTGTGTGTCTGTGTGTACAAGCTCAGGTCCTCAGGTGGAATGATGGTTCCTGTGCTTCGTCCTCGGAGCTGTTATCCTGGAAGGGAATGGAGGCAGCTGTGTTTACAGCTCAAGTCTTGGCATACATTTACCAGAATCTATTATTCATATCATTCAGTATCAGGGAGAGATCTCAGGCCACCTGTCTATCTGACAAATTCACCCTTTTGTGAGCTTTCTGTTCATAGCAAATTATGTTCACATTGATGAATTGAGGTTTTATGAGCATTGCTAACTAACATTCTCACAGAAGGCCAGGGGCAATAGACTGCAAGTGTTTCTGGTCCACAAGTAAATGTTAAAAAGAAAAAAAAATGCTGGTATTTAAAGACAATTTGCCATGGAGGGATAGTTAAAGCATTTGGCAGTGCCTTAATATTTATAATTTCAAGACTTTCCATAAATTATTGCAAATAGTATGCTTATAACAAACAAAAACACAGAGTAAACCTACACATTATTGTTCTCCGTGGCAGTACTCTTGTTAAAATGGTCTGCATTTTGACAGGTAACCAATGACAAGAGCAGAGTGCATAGTAATCAAAATATGCCCATCGTTAATAAATATAGCAATTTTATATTACACTATGGGAATTTGTGCTTTTAAAAAAAATGACACCCATTGCAATCTTTCCATATATAAAAAGTTGTTGAATTTTTTTTCCATCACTAAAATCTCTACATTGGCAATGACATTAAAATATGTTCCATGAGTTAAATAAACAAGGGAAGTCTTTCAGAAAGAAATCCTTCTTTTGGGGAGTGTATGGGAAATAGCTTGTGTGAATGGTAGAGATGAGGGTTTGACTTCATTTTCGCCTAGAAATGGTGCTCTTGTATGCTTTTATGTAGCTGATATTTGCATTTCTTTTCTCTATCACTCAATATGTTTTGGGGGGAAATATTTCACACCAAATGGACATTTTAGCCCTGTTCTCTATCTGTTTCCAATCATGCAATGCAAAAATTGACAAATGACAAACCCGTGCCACAGCCAGACTGACTGATCCGGGCCAGTGTGGACATACTGAATTAAATACAGAGTATCTACTAATTTTAAACTTTAACTGCTACACTAAGACCTTGGAAATATTCTGTAGAGTGACAAAAGACAAGAATTTCAGTAGGTAGAAGTTAGGTCCAATGCCGTGTTATTCACTCAACTGTAAGAATACAGACTATGATGGATATGATCATATAGAGAATTTCATTTACCTATCCCTTGGCCTCTGCAAGATTCTAGTTCAGTTTTTCTTTTGTTCAATCTAATTCCCATGGGTCTCAGTCAAAACAACTAAGAAATTCTGAAACACTTTACATTGGTCTGCCAAAAATCAGACAGTTCACTTTTCAGTGCAAAAGGCACTAAAACACAAAAGACGAAGCCTCGGCAATATCCCTCGAAAATGCACACCTTACTGAGGAGCAAATGGGGAGTAGGGTCTGTTAAACACCATGTGTGAGGGAACTCTACCAATTCCCTTCCAAACATAACATGTCACTACCATATTGTGCTATGCTTAGCTCTATGATGAGCCCATGAAATCAGGAATCCACTGATTGGCTTCTACTTGCTCTTGATGTCCATTGGTTGGTTGATTGCTAGAATAGCCTTCTCAATTATAATACTAAGCTTCAGTGATCTCATCAAATAGAATTCTTAGAGCTCTAGGTTCATCCAGCAGTATGTTTGGGTTCTTGATATATTTCTCAGGGGTTCCTATAACATTCCAGTTGAAATAATGAGAGAAAAGTAGTCCTGCTTCATCTATTACTACCCAATAATTTTCAACCTTTAATGAGTTAGGCCATCTCATAATTGTTTGAATATGTTGTAGGTCTTCTCTCATGAAAATAGCATGTATCAGAATTTTTTTAATGGAAAGTAATAAAAATTAAACTTCCTTTTAGAATTCTGTGGCACTTCTTTAAGACATCCCCAAGAGTCACAAAAATAGGTTTGAAAATCACAACTGTAACGTGGCAGAGTTTGTTACCTACAAGATAGGGAATGAAAGTTAAGGTATGTTGTTATATTTTGGTTTCCAGATAAAAGGCTTCACCCAAGATCAGTCAAGCATATTGTCTTTGATTGAAAATTTCTTAGGTAGTAGCATTTTGCCATAGTCACATAACCAAGTAACAGAAAGACCACCATTTTGTTCTCTGAAAGTATTATATCCTTCCAAGTATTGCTAGACCGAGTAAAGTTGGCTGCAGCTGGCTGAGTATTGTTCTTTTTTTAACCCATGTGATAGGTATCTTCAACAGTGTCAAACAAATTTGTAGAGCTGGTGATTAGTTGCCCAAAGAGCATAATGTATGCATTATTAATTAAAGAAGGTAAGTTTGGCTAATTGTCATTTCTATACAGTAGCAGTGCACTAAGATACATTTTAACAATCTATAAATAATTGATAATTTTTTTTCTTTCATCTTCTTTCCTAGTTTGCATAAAACTAATGACTTGGTAAATGTTACTCACTTCAAAATATTCCACTGCTTCTATGAAAATTAAACTAACACTGTAACCTTAGCAAATAAGGGGATTTTTTCCCCTTTTATTGCAGGTTAAAAAAAGATAGGAAATATAACACTTGTAACAAAAATGTGATTCTGTGAAATCCAAATGAGAATCATAAATAATATAAAAATCAGCAGTAAGAGGAGGACTTTTAATAAATAGATTTGACTTTTTTAAAGATACAAAGATTCAAAAGCATGATGTATTTTGAGAACTCATCAGACTAGTCCAAACTCTTCCATTTCCATCTTAAAGCTCATCTAAAACAATGGCCAGAAAAAGACAGAGATTAAATGAGATGCCTTGAGTGGGAAGGAGTGGTGGCAGCATTTTTCAATACTTATCCATTATCTGCATTGAAAATCCCATAAATCTGTTGATCTGAGAACTCAACATTCTTCTCAAATAAGGTATTTTTAGTATAGTTTCTATACGCTCTGTTAAGATGACCATAGTACATCACTAGATCCTTGAATTGTGAGATTTGTTGCAATAAAATCAAAAGGTTTTTTTCCCTTCCTTTATGTCTTGTCTTTTTCTATCCTTTTATCTCTCTTTTTTTGAGCTCTGTTATTTTTATAAATCCACAATCTGTCCATCTCCTGTGTTATGGCACAAGGGTTTGCTCTCTAATTTTCAATGCAATTGAATGTATTTTGAGACTTAGTGATGGTGCTGCAATTCTACATTTATTTTGTTTGGAATACATTGTGATTAAGGAAAGATTTTTTTTTAAGTAGGCACACAAACTAAAGTATTGTCTATGTGACATATTGTTATTTCAACCTACGTAGATTCTTACATGTGCTTCATTATGATAAAAAACAGGTTGTAAGGACTGATTCTGTGACCTTTTTTTCTCATTTTAACCCTACTGATATGTCACCCATGGCAACCTTAAACCGGTTTTAATAGAGTCTATCCTATTATTCATTTAAATTGAGGTGCAAGAGCACTTAGACCAGGGAAATTTGCATTCAGCAAATGGGGATTTGATGAGCAAAAATGATAAGATATATGTTGTATAACATGGCCTATTTTGCTAGCAAATAAACAGCTCTTGAAATTGATAAACTTCAGAATATTTTATCCTCAAATGTTTATACATAAATGATTAAAATGCATTAGCAATTCTGCTTTTGAAAAAAACATATTGGGAAAACAACACAGTTGTGTTGCTTAAATTTGTAATTAACAAATTTATTACTAATTCTGTTCAGTTCTTTAATATGCTGCATTCCCGAAGAAGAACATTAATACACAATGGCAGAAAGAAGCTAATTTTAAGACTTTGGAGAAATGAATGTCTTTTAATGCTGTGTGTTTCTCTTATCTACATGCCACATTATTGTAATAAGTACATTCAGGAATAATTTCTTTTCAAATATTTTTACAAATCTTGCTCTTATTTGCATGCAAGTAAGTTGTCAGCTTAAATCTTTGAAATGCAAAATATATCTCATTTCTATATTTCATCAAGGAGCCTTTCATGTTTAATAAATTACAACTTAGATCCTCCAAGACTTTGTTTTTCATTAACTAAAAGCTAAAGGATACATTTAAAATCTTAATCACAACCTGCAAGGGTATTTGCATGATGCTGATATTTGTCTTGATGGGACTTTTAATATTTGCAAACTAATCAGGATAGCAAGGTTATACCAATAATTTCTGAACACAAAAAAGTTTCTACATTATATTCTTTATTAAAATAGGCCAAGCAACTTTCAAAAACTTGAAATGTCCTAAACCCAAGGTTCTGTTACATTCTGTATGTATCTCTCCTCTAAAGAACCCTTGCTAGAAAAAAGAAAGAGGCCAGCATTTCATAGATACCATTCAAAATGCACAGAAGAATAATACATATGGATTCAGTCTAAACTCTTTTACTGGGGTTTGATCATCATGTGTTGGACAGAGTCATTAACAATACAGAGCAAGTGAGATAAATCATCCCCTCCAATAGTAACCCAATGATATCAATGTGTATCCAATCGGAATTGAGGAGAAACTGTCATCCATTTGATTTGACCCTCAATAGAGATTGGAGTTGTTGTTTTTTTCTTTTCCCCCTGAATATCTTGGGTCTTCTTAGAAGAGGTCTACTTTTAGTCTCTATAGTAGAATGGGTCATCTCATCTCAGCAGAGACAGAAATCTGGACAATTGGCTCCGTAGTCCAATCCAGTTGGTCCCTTGAGACATAGCAACACAGTGTTACAGAAGAGGCAAACTTTAGCTGAACTTGCTGCTCTGGGACCCTGAGTTAATCTTTTCCTTCAGAATGAAAGATCAAAAACCCCCAAACATTTCAAAAATATGCAACTAATGTTGCGCAGTTAAACTGATGTAGCATGCCTGTTGTTTTGCAAGCTAACAGGTTAAATATGGCTTTGCTTTAAGATTCCCATCAAATTTCGTTTTTATAGAGAAATCTCTGAAAGCAGAAGGGGTTGAGGGAGGGTGAGGTAAAAAGAAATAAATCATTGTAGTCTCAGGAACAGTAATCCTTGTTGAGGATTTTGGCTGATTGATATAAATAACATCGTCCCCGCCATCTGTCCGAAGAGGGACCTTTCCAGTTAGTGTTAAGCTGCGACGGTAGAATAATTAATGAATGGTGTCCTTTGTGCTGGTAATAAAGACAAGACAAATTATGTTATAATCCAACTGCTGCTCATTTGTCACAGCCAAATAAAATGTCAAATAAAAGTGAGGGGGGCACTGTGTTTGTTTAATGGACTGCAGGCTACCTGTTCGTATGGTTGACAGACAACTAGAGTAAGTTCTGAATGTTGCAGGCAGGAAAAAGCTTCAAACATAATTCTGGCTGGGGGGTGGGAGGAAATAAGGGGGTAAAGGGAAGGAAAGAAAATCGAGGTGGGAGAAAGAAGGCTTGACAGATAAACACTGAAGTAAGTTTTAATTAGAGAGCCATAATACCACCCTCTCCTCGGAGGAAGCAGGGTTGAGATTACACTGTAAAAGAAATGACGGGAAAGGCGAAGTTTCAGAACAGTTGAGATTTTTCAAAACTCTGAACATAGGGCAGCGTCCTCTTTTTGGTTTTTTGTGTGGTTTCTTTTTTCCAAGACAGACAGATTCATCCAGTTGCTCTGAAAACCAAATAATGAAAACATAGCTGGGATTTAGCAGGTTTCACTGGGAATTACCTATGATAGAGGGCAGGGCTGCACTTCCTCAGAACATGCTCCTGCTGTAAAAATTCACAAACCTGGCATTCATACAGGCATCTGTCGCTTGCTCTAATGCCAGTTCATAGTATACATACAAACATCTGCTTCCATGCACAAAGGGATACCAGAACGCTTGACAGGTCTGTGTTAGCAGGGTTCGCAATGCCAGTTCTTTATGCAAAAACCCTAATGCTTCCCGTCAAGCCATTAGAAGTGATACAATCAGCCCAGGCCCCATTAAGCCATCAGTGTCCACCTGTGATAAAGATGGCCATTTGTTTTCTTAAAGCCCACTTAATGTCTGCTTAACTCAATTTGTCAGGAAATGTAAAACAATTTCCTCACAGCCTGAAATTTGGTAGTGGTTCAAAGTCAAAAGGCCAGGTCTAGTCTTATTCAAATGATATAATAAACAGTCTTCAAATCGAAATCTCCCCTGAGAAGCCTATGTTGACTTTAAAAAAAAATAATAATATTAGCTGAAAAAGAATAAAATGTGCATCCTTTGTTATTAATTTCTAAAGCCCTGGCATCTGCATACCAGTGAAAAGCATCATTACCAGAGCATGTGAGGAAACAACCTTATTGCCTTAAATTCAGCTAGATGTTTGTTTTCTAAAACAAAACAGATCAGTACTTTTTTAAAACTGCCAGTCCCTTTATATTTCATTATTTCTCATCTCTTTAAGAAAGAATGGCAATAGTATTTATAATATTACTTTTTAGTCAAATACATTTGAAATCAGTTTAGGACAGATAGTCTTTATCTGTAGTTACCATTATTTATTTCCTTAAATGTCTCAGAAGGTAAATTTAAAGTAATGTTGGGTTTGTTTGTTTCTCCCTACCTCATTCAAATGAAAGTTCCAATGACCTCTACCAGTTTGGAATTTTGCTTCTCTTATTCCCTTATACTAGATTATAAACCACTTGAAGGCAAAGGCTAGTTTTCATACTCATATTTCCCTAGACCTAATGCAATGCCTTTCATAAGCCTTTATGAAATGTTTCATACAACCTCAGAATGCCATAATTGGAAATGACCTCCATGTTCATCTCCTCCAATCTGGACCTAAACAGAAGTGGTTATTCTGTCACCCTTTGAAGGCCTCAAGTGATAGAGAACTCATTACCTCTTGAACTAACCCATTCCATTTTTACTAAATTCAATTTGCTATTAAATTAGATCCCCATCTCATTTCTATGTTTGTAGCCCACTCATTTGTGCATAGGCAAACCCTTGTTTGTCCAGAAGACTTGAAAGGTTCAGGTTAACCATTTCCAAAATTAACCAAGTGGCAGCTTTCCCAAGTGTTTTGAACATGCTGAATCCAGTCCTATCTGCACAACTATTCCATCTGTTGTCTTGTTCTACAGTCTAGAGACCTGTGCCAATCTAAAATCAATATCTATTTTTCCAGTAAAAATTTAACAAAAAGTCTAATTCTTGCTTGCCTACCCATCCGTTTCCCTCAGAAATCTTCATTTTGGACTCAACTTAGTAAGAAGAATTAGTATGAAGGAACACAGGAGTGAATGACTAGAGATCTGAACTCTAGTTTTTATTTTATAATCATTTCTTTTATGATCTTGGAAAAATCACAGGAATCTCCTGTGAAACCTCTTCTCTAAATCAGAATTATATTTACAACTGGTTGTCAACTACTAGAAGCCTCAACCTAAATAACATGAGAATTCCTATTTGGAGTGACTACAAATTAAGGAATAACCAGAAAATGACTACAGGAGATACAGTGCATCATGGCTCCAGTCTTGTCCTGCCCTCTTGGGTGCGCGTCACTTCCCCACTTTGGCAAACTCTTAGCCAGAAGAAAGAGGTGGAAGTGGATCATAGGCTCAGCTGGAATCTGCAAAGATTGACAGACCTAGGTTTAATAACAACAGTGATTGATTAATAACAACATAAAGACCAGAGAGGAAGATTGGTGAAAGATTCTACTCTCTTTGTTTCTAACTAGGAAAATGGTATTTTTCCCTCTGTGAAAAAGTCTATTCTGAAATTAGTTAATCAGATTCAGGTCTGCCTCATTTGGTGATTAGAGGGCACTAGAATAAAGTTTGAGTTCTAACATACTCTTCCTGTGGGTAGCATCTAACCACCATTTCTTGATTGACCTCTGTATCTCCAGTGCGAAATGCTAAGAAGCATTAACTACTGTTACCTGGGAAAGGGTTTTTATTATGGATTTGGTAGGTATTTTTTCCTTTTCTTTTTTCTTTCTTTCTTTCTTCTTCTTTTTTTTTTTTTTGAGACATAACACTTTTAAAGCCGTTTGGATTCATGAAAAGATGCCTTGGAAACCATAAATTGTTCATTCTCATTTTGTTATCATTCATCGATTTGAAAGAAAATTTTCCATGTTGGTTGTTTTTTTTAAAATTTCCCCCAAAATATCAAAAAATTAAAAAAAGAATCCCCAACTTGCTTCTTTATAAGGAAGTGTCGGCTTAACATTGTAGAACAAAGTCTCTATTGGCTTGAACTGCTGTTAAGGAGGTGTGTGAATGGCCTCAAGTTGTGCTTTTACGGAGAAAATATCATCCAGATGCTCATCTGCTCTTTTGAACAAAAAACTAAAAGGAAGGCCAAAATTAAATATAAATCTTTAACAAAAGAATTCAGCATTTTCCTACATTTTGAGTGGATGCTAATTGAGACACACAATCACCTCTCTTGGGACTGGAGTTTAACTATTAGTTATCAGAGTTCACTGAGTAATTAACACTTTGAACTGATTACCAAATGGCAACTCTTGCTAGAAATGCCTAGGTGATATGTAAAGTGGACGCAGGGTAGAGTACAGCCCAGCGCCACTCCACCACTCTCCCCTGAACACCCCACAGAAATAAAAGCAGACACTGGTTATAATGAGCAGGGCAAATTTTGTTTTTCAGTAAGGTATTTGCTATTACATATTGCATGTAATGTATGGCTCTGTTCAGGGGAAAAAATTGGAGTCCAAGTGGCTGGAAAGTTAGGTCTGCTCTGTAGCACTGTGAGATTGTTGACATCTGCCAAGGTTGGAGAGCTCAGTAAGCAGGAAATGGGGTGTCACTCTGAGTGGTAGTTTACCATTATCCTGGCATCCTAATGAAGTGTCTGCAGTGCGCAGAGCTTCTGGATGGCATCTTAACGCACGGCTAAGCAAAAGCACTTCTCTCCTTGTCACTGTCATCCATCTGCCTGCACCCCACTGTAGCCAATGGGATGGAACCATGCTACAATGGGCTATAAGCCATTTAGAGTTGCACGTTGCATAATCAGTCCCATCAAATATGTAAAAAATGACTATTATTGGTTATTTTCCTCAAACTCTGGCACCTGGAGTTTGATACATTAAAGTTTAACTTTCTTAAGTGCTGTTTTTTTCTATTCATTCCAATTTCTCTCCCCATCTAAACGGGAGCTAGTTGCATGCTCATTGTCTTAAGTCTTTCTAATGGATTATGAGTCATATGAATATTTATTAAAAAACTCCACTGTACCTCACACTTGGAGAATTCATCAATTTGCAATATAATGCAATGGTCATTTTCTTTTGCAATATCTGATTTTGAAGAGAAGATCAAGAATAAATCAACTCAAATCACAAATTGGCTGTTTTCTTCTTAGAGCACATTATTTAGTTTTCAGTGATAGTTTGAGGGCTTTGTATGGATTTTTTTAAGCCACAGTGTATTTCACAAAATACATTTGCATTTAAGCTAGTGTTGTCAATGCCAGATGATTAAACTTCGGGTTTTAATATGACCTCAAATAAAATTAAAATGAGTTTGAGATGAGGTTATCTGTCTTAGGTGACATAGGTGAGGAGAATGTATTTAATCCTGCCCTCAACTTCCGGCTATGAGACATGTGATGTCTTTAGACAAATTCTCCCAGCAGCTTAGATCCAGAGGCAAGAATTTAGGTGATAAGATAGGTAGAAGTACAGAAGGGAGATCTCTACAATAGATAGAAAGAATGACTCAATTGGGGTGGGGGGTAGGGGGTGTCTTTAGATAAACAAGAGGGCATAACATAATTTGGTTGCATCAGGAATTTTTCGCAGGCATTAAAACTATGGTAAACATAACAGCGGGGAAGCTTGCACAGCATCACAGTGGGGAAGCTTACAAAGCGTCTGCCCGCCCTGTGCCTGGCTAGAGCCACTGCTAGAAGTCTCTGACTTTCATTAGCACTCAACAATTCACCCAGTTCCCCTGAAAAGGAGAAAAATCAAAGCAGCAAAGCCCCTCATTAATTATGGTAAAAGCTCCCAGGTTACAGTGTTTTGGGGGGCAATGGCGGGGATGCTGTTGAATTAGAACAAAAGCTTCATCTTGAAACAAAAAGGGTGAAGTGGGATATCAGTGTATTCTTTTCATGAGCCATTAAGAGAATATTTTGGAATATTTTACTACCTCATTAAATTAATATTTTAGATCACAAAATTACATGGCTTGTCATCCCATTTTCAAGCAGTAGAGGCTTAGATTCTTTCATTTCACACATAAAACAAACCGGTTATCTGTATGAATCCATACCACAAGTAATAATTTGACCTTGAGTACATATGAAAATCTTAAAACAGGTACTTTTTCCCTAAGGGAAACATGCTATAATAAAGTTGGAGATAGAACCCAGGCATAACAAGCCATTGAGGAGAACCAAGGGGGGTACTATGCACAAGGTTAAGCAGTCATATTTCCTGCGCCCCCTCCCCTGACCGCCCATCCAAATTTGTGTTTCTTGTAGATAAACACTGGGCTTTCTCAAGCATTTTGTTTGTCAGTGTCCATGGGCGTTTAAAATCAATGTGCATTTATGTGTTTTTTAAGAAACCAAGATGAAATGAAAGGTGATTTTTTTTTTCTAAGTTGAGGCACTGGAGATTAGTTTCTTCATTCAGATCCCCCCAGCTGCTGTCAACATTATAGCACATCAGCTCTCCTTCATGTTTGCTATGTTTTTCCAGAATTCATTTACAAGAGTCTCAGCAATATTAAAAGCCACCTCCAAACCTCTTTAAACATACAAAGAAATAGAAAAACTCATCAGAACTAGACCATTGAGGAAAAGCTCCTTCCAGATTTACTGCTCACCACACATGTTAGTATAAAATATTCCACAAAGTCCCGTTTGTGATTCATTTGAAACAATCTTGATTTGCTTAAATTGTCACATTCTTCTTACACATTTCTTTCTAAATGCAAAAAATGGCAAGGAATTCTCCTCCCTCTTCATTATAAAAGTGGAGACTTTCTGGCTTGTTTATTCCTAACTGAACACTTGAGAAAGAAGAAAATATATAAATATCTCTTTCAGAAGATTAGTTGTCTCAGTCTTTTAAAATAGAAGATTTGTTCACTTTTTTCCATAGTAAAAAAAAACTTGTGCCTTTTATTGTTGATTTCTATTGTCAAATAAATATATTTCATTTTCTTGAATTAGCTTCATGGTTACAAGCCATCACGCCCTTTAAAATCTGTTATTTTTTCACATGATATATTAACGCATATCTTTAGGCATCAAATATAGAAGAGATATAGCCTTGGTATCTTTTTGAAACAAATTTGTAACAAAAATCCTTTTCACCATTGTAACTCAATAAAAAGGAATCTATCTGAAAAAAAACCCCTCGCAAAAACTAACAAAAATGAAGGAAGCCATAATTTGCTCTAAGAACAGGCATTTTCATAGAAAAACCTATTCTAAGCATTTCAGGCAAAAAATAGCATAAGTGTTTTGAGTATTTCAAATCGGGCATAAGAAATTACATCTGATCTACTGGTAAATATTCTATTGACAAGGTCAAGAGCAGAGACAAGCCTGGCCACTGGGACAGAAGTGGGAACAAGCATTAAAAAAAAAAAGTAGACAGTTTATCAACTTCAGTTATAAAGTGAAGGACAATCACTTCACAAAATGTTTGTGCAGAAAAGTCAAATAACTGTAAATGTAGATGCATACATCTGTGCATACACCAAACACCTAGATTATTTTTTAAAAATGGTAGTAAGAATTTCAATGAAAAAATGGCTAATATTTTAAAGAAACTATATATAAAAAGAAAGGGAGTAGGAGAGGAAAACGAGCTGTGGCAAAAAGCCTAGGCTCAGCAGCTTTCTGTGGGAAATGGTGAAATGTGACTATGTGATTTATAATGAGAAAAGGTATCTACAACATACAATTTTCTACCTAGCTGCAAATAATAATTCATAGTGATGTCCCTTCCAGATAAAAGACCTTTGCTATGTAGGACCCATGTGGTAAAATGATCATGATAAATGTCAGACCAGTGCAGGTAACGGCTTTACAAACCATTAAGATTAGCTGGTTCTTTTTTCCGATGATAACGGTAGCCACGCTGTGACTCTATGTGGTAGTAATATCTCAGTACTGATAAATGCCAGAGCCGGGCAGAGGTGTTTATCATTCTCAGTTCAGAAATGCTGACTAAAGTTACCACATGTTGCCTGTTTTTCTTCTTTTACAATAGACTCACAATTTAAAAATAGGCTGATTCATAAAATAATTTTATGCCCCAATTCTAGAAGAATTTTGCTGCTTTTGCAATTCATTAAGATTCCCTTGTTCTGGGTATCCCTGTTTAGTCATATCAAAAGATATTGGTTAGAGAAAAGTCTCTTATATGAGACATATGCCCCCTCCTGAAAGATCATTTTTTCAAAATTGACTGGATTATAGGCAAGATGATATCTTTTTGCTTAAAAAAAAAAACCCTAAACAATAAAAAAATTTTTTTTAGTCCTTTCTTTATCACAAGTATATTTCAGGACATTCTCCATGACTGTGGCAAACCCTTTGAGGAACATGCATTTGGTTTTTTTCATTGACTTCTTTTATCCTTCAAAAATCTAATCTATTTAACAGTGGTCATCAATATATACAGAAAATTTAAGTCTCCACACTTTCAATTTTGGAACCTCAACTCTAGCAAATGCTTTGTGGAGATTTCAATTCTTTGAAAATATGAGAGAGTTTTGTCTATACATACAACTAGAAGATTTTACCAAATTGACAGATTTACGAGTAGGATCTGGTTTATCTAGTCAAAATGATGGTTGCTGTTCAGGTATTTCTGATTTGTCTGGGATTTTCTTGGCAGTATATTTGAGCGGTTTACCACTTCCTTCTCCAGCTCATTTTACAGATGAGCAAATTGAGGCAAACAGTTTAATAACTTGCCCAGGGTGACTCAGCTAGTAAATGTGTGATAGCAGATTTAAAGTCTGAAAGATGAATCCTACTGACTCCAAGTTTGGCATTCTATACACTGTGCCACCATGTATAATAGTAACCTGCTAGACTAGAAATAGATTTTGAAAATTAGGGAAAACTAACATAGAGATATGAAATGGTGAGTCATTTTCATTGTCAATTAGGCCACAAGAGTACCTTCGGATGACATTCAGAGCCAGCATATTTACAGACTGTATTAATCACCTCCAAGGTTCATTTTGGGGCAGTTATTTCTATTCCCTTTCTTCAGTTCACATGTGAGAGGAAAGTTGGGTTTGGATGAATTAAGAAACTGTTTTCATGGTCAAAAAAAATCATACTGAAAAAATAATCAGAACATTCGAGTATAAAAGAGTTGATACCATCAATCAAAAGTACAACCAGGGAGAGGTCAATGCACTGGATACATTATAAAACACAAAGAAATTTTTCAAAGAGAGGTATGTTCTTAAGTGGTCCCTTTTACTTACATAAGGATAAAAAAGACCAAAGTAATCATAACTGCAGAAGTGATCTCTAATCAAAGTTAATAATGAGAAAGCAAGGTCTTCTAGAAAATGTTTATAATAAGTTAGTTGCTTTAATGGTTGGTTGTATGAGCTTATCAATGTAAACGTTCCCTTCAAGAGTGCAGATGCAATCCATCTGTCTTCTCATCCTATACAACTATTCAAACTTTCACTAGAATCCTCTGCAAGGAATCCAGTCAGCACATTGAGGAGCCTTACACTTTTATTGATACTGAGTTTGTACATTATCCCTTGTTCTTGTCATGTGACTGGTCCACCTCCTTATCCAGTTACGCACATCTTTGATGATACCTTTTATTCTACTTCTTATATATAGTTCAGCAGTGCTCATATGTTACAATCAATTTGTCCTTATCATAGGTCCTTCCACTGCCTTTTGGAAAACCCATGGTTTTGATTCTTTGGTGACTGGAATTCCATGATTCACAGCCATTTAGCAACACTCAAAAAGTACTGATATGAAAAATAGAAACTTGGGTTTTAGGGAGAAGTTCATGATAACTGAAAACTGGTAAAGATCAATCCAACATGTTGTATTTTCACTTGTGATTCCAGGTCACTATTATTCTTTAGCGTCTAAGATTTATGTAGTGAAGGACCAATTCAATGGGCAGACCATTCAACGCATGTCATAGCCGTCACAATAAGGATTCTTTATTCACTTAGTTTTCCCTGTGTTCATTGTTAGCTCAAGTTCTTCTGAGTGGTTTTGAGTTTTATCTGGAAAGGTTTGCAGCAGTTTAGGTTTCAGTCCTCTTAGGCCAGTGTCATCAGCAAACTGGAGTGTCTGGGAAACCTTGCTGTAGTTAAGGAATTTTTTGTTCTGAGCCTTCTCTGCTACTGTGGCAAACACCTTTGACAAACATAATCTTCCTGTGTAATACTAACAGAGTAATGCTGAATATAGATAACTCTAATGGAACATCTTACCAAGAAATCTTGTGCTATCTTAATATGTTCATGGAAGATGCTTGTTTTAAAATTTCTCAAAACCCCTAGAAGTTTTGGAGACATTTCAAACCAATCATTTATACTAGCTAAATCCCTCAATTACATCATCCGGTGGTATGATAACTTTTAAGGAAACTTTTCAAGACCAATAATATTTTTGTTATTAATATTATAAATTTTGTGTTTCAAAGTATCTATATGCTTCATTAAAGAAATCTGTAGTATCAAAACTCCCTTCATGTCTTCATGCCTCCTCAGATCTCAGTTAGGTAGGAGTCAAGATGGAAATTTCCCATGCTTTCAATCCTTGATCCTTGCCCCTCCTTCATCAAGTTTCTTCTCCCTTCCAAAAGCTCTGTCTAAAGTTTGTGTCCACACACCAGAGGTGCTACTCAGAGAAGATAAAGAGATAAGTGACATTTAGTTTTCTCCAGGTTTTTAACCAATTTGTCTTGTATGGGAAATTTACCAGTTTTTCTGAGTCTGATATTTATTGCCCATGGGTATATAGTTAAGATTCTTTTTATTTAGTTAAAGAAATGATGATTGTTTTACAGCCATCGTCTTGGGTGATGAGGACTTTGCAGTGAAAGGGACATGGGCATAGATGAGAAAAAGCATGAAAATGACATCAAATTTTGGACATGGTGATGTGAAACGTGGGGGCATAGGAGTCAGAGAAGTTCAAATCTGAACTTTTCTCATTTTCCTTGTTTAAATCTCTTAATGTTTTTGTACCTCAGTTTCAGAAATGAGTGGGTTAGACTAAATAATCTGAGGTCTCTTCCAGTTTTAAATCTATGTTCCCCAATAACACAGGAAATGACTCTCAACTATGACCTAAGTTCATCTAAATTTTGAAGATACTCTTTGTCCCTTCACATCCAGTAAATAATATTCCTCTATACTTGGCTTGAACTATTCATGGTTAAACTTAACATTGCCTATATTCAGGCTTCCATCATACTATGTATCTGCACGTAGAATGTGTCTTCCCTTTAATTCAGCATAAAGCATGGCCTTTCAGTTTTGCAGGAAAAAAAATCTGTTGAAAAATTGCAAAGTGGCGACTTATGGGTTAGCATAAAGCCCATGATTTTTCTTTGTTTATAATAACATGACATCTCTATTTACGACGTACCTACTTTTGAATTTTAACAAAACACTCCATTGATAATTAATGACTTTCTATATATTTACAAAACCATCACATACTGTAGGCTGCTGCTGCTTTCAGGGAATGGCAATAGGGAGGGAAATTTATGGCTTAATGTTATTTTGAAGACAGCCTGAAACTGCAAGCAAACAGGTGTCAGTAGGGCAGAATAGGAAGCTCAAAAAATAGTCTATACAATACCTTCAGCTTTAAAAGTAAAAAAGTCTGTGTTTATATGTGTGAGTGTGTTTGTGTAGACTAGATATGAGTTTGATCCAGATTATCTCTGTACACAAACTAAATTTAAGCTGTTGTGATGTTTTGTGTTTTTTTTTTAAGCAGCCCATTCTATAACCTATGAAGAGGAGCCATAGCCATCCACCACAATTTTAATTGAGTAGCAAACCCCTTCCCCGCAAAAGTTCTTCCCTAATTGAAAGACATGCTAGAACTATTAAAGTGTGCCCATGTAGTAGATTTAGGCACCCAGCTTTACTCCCTCAAAATGAGAGACTACTTCATAACTGGATCCATAAATGACCAACCAAAGTTCCTACTTCCTTAACTTTGGGCGATATATGTACTATGGAAAAATAAAACTTCACAAGGCAAAGAAGGCTGTTCTTTTCAAATATATATCTGTTGTTCATGTGACTCTCTTTTATCCACATAATATATGTATTGCACAAAATGACTTTGAAAGAAAGAATAGCTAGAATATTAACTTCAATCTTAATAAAAAGGAAATTGACCTTCACAAACTTTAGATAAAGGAAATAAATAAAACTCCTAAAACACTAATTTCTACAAGGAGTCAGTCTTTTCTCATTTTGTGTAGGGACAGATATCAAAGCAGAATTTATCATGAACAATGGTTTTTCATAGCTATAAATAATCTAATAATAATAAAATCATAGCTGGTAGGGCCAGAAAAGGGTCAGGTCATCAGGCCCAAGGTCCTTTATTGTACTGGACATTTCCCTTCATCATATTCGGTGAAACTTTATCTTATCTCTTCTCAAATAGGAACCCAGTTATAAATGTCCTTGTTTTAGTAGTGACATTTCATGCAGACAAATGCAAATGTAACCATCATAAACCATATTTCTAAAATTATGTCCTGGAAATCATGAATCAAAGAAAACTCTTAAGGTCAGTCCAACAATCTAGTCACATTCCTGTCTTATTACCAATATTATCTTATTTCTTATGTCATTCAACTGAGGTTGTTTCTGTTGCTTATATTTGTAACATTGTGCTCAGAGTTGAGAGAGGGTTCTTTTGAGGAATCACAATTTTT
The DNA here is from genome assembly GCA_028658325.1 of Potorous gilbertii. Lineage (NCBI taxonomy): Eukaryota > Metazoa > Chordata > Mammalia > Diprotodontia > Potoroidae > Potorous > Potorous gilbertii. Next base: position 90,656 of record JAQQSK010004077.1, on the reverse strand, counting down.
GAAAACAAATCTTCTGGGTAAAATGAAAGTTCTAGGTAACATAAAGTCCTATAGAATGAAGTTGTCCCAGAGATTGGGCAGTGTGTAGAAGGAAACAAACAAACAATGAAATTGTTCTCTAGGTACTGGGAACCAGGGCTAAAGGAACAATATTGAATCCTAAGGGACTCAGGGTGGGACCACAGATGGATTACAGACAAAAGAATTAAGAAATCTGTTGTTCATTGAAAGAAAAAAGACACTTGGGTGAGAGCCTGTGAGCTTCCAATCTACCTCCAATGTCCCCAGTACTCCATTAGACATTGGCTTAATTTCCTTCCAGTCATAATGGAAGCAAGTCAGAGGTCTCTGGTAATCTTCTCAAAACTCCCAAAATGTTGCAATACTGAGAAACCATATGCTGAAGGGAAGATATTAATTTTAAAAAAAGAAGAAGCAGCTCTGTCTTTCAGATTCAGTTTGGGACAGTTAGAATATCTTTCATAAGGTATGTATTGATCTTAGATCATTAACCACTCAAGATTTTAAATGCTGATTCCAAATTCTAATATGACACATCCATGAAGTTGATGTTTAAAGGTGTCATTTCACTTGTGATCGAATTCGCTTTTTTTTTTTGTTTTTCACCACATACCTCAAAATGTGTTGTTTCCAGATTTTATATTTTTCCATAAGGATATTTTTCCATAAGGTTATTTTTCCATAAGGTTTTGGAAAGGGGCCTTTTTTTTCTTTAGTATTATTCTTTAGAAAAATAAATCATCTTTTTTTTTTAGTATTATTCTTTAGAAAAATAAATCATCTTTAATATTTTCTCCCTAATTCAGACGTGTGCTTTTCTGCCCAGTTCAAGGGTTTAAAAACAAATTAGCAATGAGACATTGGATAAGACATCTTATTTGCTCCTAGTTTCCTCATGTTTAAAATGACAGCATCAGATGAAATGATTTCCAAGTTACTTTTCAGCTCTAAAATTTTATTTATGCCTACAATAACTGACACCATTTCCTCCTCTCTTATACCTCAACTCCTTGTGATATGCCTTCCAACTCTATTACTCATTCAGAACAACTTTCTCCAAAATAACCACTGTTTTCTAATAGCAAAATCAAGTGACTTTGTCTCAGCCCCCATTGTCTTTGGTCTTTTTGTAGAATTTGACACTGCTAATCACTTTCTTCTAGATGATAACTCTTCTCTCTGAGTTTTCCTGACATTGTTCTCTCTTGATACTGATATGACCTATCTGGTCCCTCCTTGTCTGTCACTTGTATTGAATTATTATCTGGTTCCTGCCCCTCAAACACTCAAGCACTAAGTCCCTATCCTGGGGAGCCTTCTCTTTTCTCCATATAACATTATGTTTGTGATCTTATCAACTCTTTTGATTTCAATGATCATCTATCTATGTATATGATTCGTATATTAAGTGATCTCTCCAAAACTCCAGTACTTTATCACCAAATTATTTCTATATACCCCAGAGACCTTTCAAACTTAATATTTTCAAAACAGAACTCATTATCTTTCCACCAAAACTCACCCTCTTCCAAACTTATCTCCATTGAAGTTACTACTTCTCTTCTAATACCCTACATTTGAAGCATGAAGTTATTCTTTCTACCTCACTTCCGGCCAATCACTTGCTAAATATTAATGATTCTATCTCTTCCATATATCTCTCATATGTTCCCCCTTCTCTATTGCTACTGCCACTATACTTATTCTGGCAGTTATCTCTAACCAAGAATATTTTAATAGCAATTATTCTCCTGGACAACTAAATGGCATAGTAGATACAGTGCCAGGTCTGAGTCAGGAAGACTCATCTTTAAGAGTTCAAACCTGGCCTCAGACTCTTACTAGCAAGTCATTTAACCCTGTTTCCTCATCTGCAAAATGAGTTGGTAAAGGAAATTTTAAACTGCTCCAGTATATTTTCCAAGAAAATTCCAAAATGGAGTCACAAAAGTAAGACCTTACTGAAAATGATGAGAAAAAGAATATGATTCTTTTCCTAAGTAGAATAGGAATTCTTTGAAGGCAAAGAATATTTCAATTTTGTCTTAAAACCCTAGCACCTACCACAGTCCTAGTAGGTTTTTGATTGATTGAGCATATCATGTCTAATTTTGTTATCCCGTTTGCTATCAACTTTGTCAAGCATGGGTGAAAGTGAAAAAATGAATCACTCAAAGGAGATTCAGATATAACTTCTCCAAAATATACTTTTAGCTAAACAGCATGGTACAGTGGGGAAATCAGTGGATTTGGAAGATCTAAGGTTCAAATATCAGCTGTTACTTCCTAATTGTGTAACTTTGGGTGAGCCCCTTAACCTCTCTGTCTCTTAGTTTCCTTACTTGTAAAATAGATTATGTCAACTCTAACTATTATGATTCTAGGCACTTTTCTTTTAAAGGGTTATATAGATTTATAACATATTATACTTCACTTTTAGGAATTGAGTTACAGGGTCAGGTGTGACCTCTGGTGAAATTAATCAATTAATTAGTACTTTTTATCACCTATATTGTGCCCATGACCATGTTAGGATGGTAGAAGAAATATTAATCAGCTAATATTAACAAAGGACTATGAATTAACCTCTTTATCTACTTTACTCTCTTGCATATCTTTTATTATAAACAAATATCACTTTCTTCAGAGTCAATAAGAATTTCACACACAAAAGAATGAGATATAAAGTATGAAAGGAGTGGGGTTCTAATCAGTAGTGTATAAATTCAACAAACCATAATGGAATATTTTCCCATTAAAATAGAGGTATAATTAATTTATTAGAAAGAAATATAGTAATATTTTTGAAAAATATCCTATTTTTAAACTCTTCTTACCAAATCTCCTCCTATTTAAAAGAATATTTAATTTTTAGTTCTTTTTTTCCAGCAGAACTTTATAGTGTTAGAGAAAAAAAACACGAAAATACCAGAGAGAAAAATAAATTGAGTCACAGATTCTTTGAGATGTTTAATGTCACCCAAAGCCACATAAATCATAGAATATTTGTACTTGTATATAACTGTGTCTTTGTAAAAATGAGCATAAATTTCAGAAAAACAAGTTTATTCCCTGTTTGCTCTACAAGTTAAAAGATATGACTTAGAATATGCTGTGGTATTTTCAAGTTATCAGGATCTCTTTTCCAATCTGATAAAAGGGAAATTCTGGGAAAACTTTGATAGATCTATCCACATATTCTTTTTCACATGGCTTCTATATGCTAACGCTCTGGTTAAACCTACAGTAAGAAAGAAAAAACAACTCTGTTTTTATCTAACTTTCTTCTCTTTTTTTTTCTCTGCCAGAAAAACAAGACAACAACATGAGAATTGAAGCAATAAAGGCTCTGGTACAAAAGCTTCCTCCACCAAATCGTGACACAATGAAAATCCTGTTTGGACATTTAACTAAGTAAGTTGCAAGTATTTGTGGGGAAGTAGGGGAGGAATGTCTTAAAATTCTCTCAAGTGAGTAGTTCTTAGCTAAATTTTCTGAGACAGGAAGCTTCTTAATCATCTAACTCAAAATTTTCCAATGTAGCCTGTTTGAATCCTAATACAGGATAAGCTTTGTTGAAGAACCTTATGAAATGATTCTTTGACTAGATCTAACATGCAACATTTGGTTGCCAGTTAACTACTGGTACCACTACCAGCCCCCAAAGCCCCCTTTATCTATTTGTGTTTATCTCTCTCTAACTCTTATGAACTTGATGCCCAGCTTCAGAGGTAGAGGTGAATTTCCATGTTAAAATGTTTAGCAATTAAACTGAGTGTCAGCCACTGACTTTAACCAGGATTCCATTTTATTAATTGGATTCCTTGAATGATAGATACCAAGTGTATTCAAAGCATAGTGAGTAGAAATGGTCATGTATTAATACCTTTGGAAAACTTAGTATTCTCCCTCTTTCTTGCAAAAATTGTACATACAAAGATGCAGAGCACAGTAACCATCATAGTTAATGTCACAATAATTTATTAGGCTTAATTCTTTTACCATCTCTCTCTAACCCCAAAATTCAAGTTATTTACTCTTATTTTCCTTTGTCTCTAATGTTTTCTCTGAGCTAAGCTATCTGATTCCCTATTACATTCTACCTATTGATACATATGAAGATCAGAAAAAATAGAAATCCAAATCCAGAACTATAATACAAAGACTCAGTGAATCTTGTTGAAAATCAGTAACACAGTATGATTCCTGGTGGTGGATAAGAAGCAGGGGATAGGACTATAGACAAATTATCATTGCCATAATGGTTGCCATTTATACAATGGTTACAAGAAGATGCTTACAAACAGGGACCTGCTAGAACTAGCTCCTACCAGCTGGGAGAGAGCCAATTGTTAAGTTTTCCTTGTGAGAATTTGCATCTCAGAAAGCTACAAATCAGGGGCTGATTTATTGTTTTGTTGATTTCTAAACTTAAAAATAAATGGAGAAAATGTTAACAAAGATTAAATGTAAAAATGCATCCCGCTGTATTTTTCTCAGCACATTTCTATATGTTGTCCCCCTTCCACCTTTGTGGGGATAGTGGCAGAGCAGTGGAAAAAATGGCAGGCAATGTTAAATCATATGGTTTTTAAACCATCTATATACTTAAACTTAACTAATGGTACTCTGGATATAAGAATATCATAGTGAAATGGAAGGTACTGGAGTTTATTGAGTTTTGACATGGCCATCACTTTAGGAAAATCACTTCTGCAACTGAATAGAGGATGAATTGGAGTGGGGAGAAATTTGAGTTGTCTAAATACAGCTGTTGAGAGTCTGCATCAGGGAGGTGGTAGAATTAGAGGAGAGAAAGAAGGATATTAGAGAGGTGTTGCAAAGGTGGAATCAATAGGCCTTCTGTAGCTGAAGATGCAAGGGCTGATAAAAGTTAGAAAGTTGGCTCAAGAATAAGAGATTAGTCTAAAGACTTATAGATTACACAGACTCCTTATGTCTGCATGTCATGACTATATTCTTAAAATATATACATATATATATACACACACATATATTAATAATTAAAATATGTATATATTTAGACTATATATATGTGGGTGTGGGTGTGTGTGTGTGTGTGTGTATATATATATATATATATATATATATATATATATATATTAAGACTATATTTAGCCCTGGATATGACAAGTACCAAATAATAATCACATCAGCAAAAAATAAAATTGATCATATATAATAGATAAGAAATAGCTTGGTACTAAGATGAAAGTTGTTCCTTAAGTAGCTGTCTCTGTAAAGTCAATCTACCAACTTTTTAAAGCTAAGATTGTAATTTAAGGCATGTAATTCAAAAAAACTTTAACCTTACATATTAAAGCACTGGTGATAAAATGAGAGATTTTGATAGAAAAAATGGACTAGCCATCAATTATAATAATTGTTTACCAAGTTCAATTAATATTCATTGGTACAATGAGGAGATGAACAAGCAGAGATATATGACAGTGAAGGAAAATGATAGTTTAAAATGTAAACTTACTTGTCAAAACTTATAGAGAAGAAAGATGGGAGAATCAGTATATCCTTGTAAAACAAGCAATAGAGGGTAAAAATAGATTAAAGAAAGCTTAGTGAGAGATCCAACTAGGTAAGGTCAGCCACCAGGCATTTAAGGATGGAACAGGAAAAACAACAACAAACGAATGAAAGATGGAAAAGATCTGCAAAAATTTCTGTAACACACTCTTTTTACCATGAAGAAAGAGTGGAGCCACTATCCTTGTACTTTAGGATCACAATCCCAGATGTTTTAAGAGGAGATATAAATGACATTAAAGTAAACAAAGATGGAGAAAGAAGCTAGATTAGACCAAATATATGTGTCTATATGTATATACAGATATTTATATACATACATACAGATATGTAGCTAGAGAGAGAAGAGACCCAGGTATACATAGACGAGATCTGTGGTACAATTTACAATAATACAATTATGAAAGCATTAATAATGGAGTCACAAAGTATCTGAAAGAGACTTGGAAAAATCTGAGACCTTATTAAAACAAAAAAAAAGTGACTATTAGAATATCAGCACCTATCATCCTATATGTTTACTTTAGAAATTTACATGGAATTTTCATAATAATAGTATGCTAAGAGTATTCTTTATGAGAGTATTAGTAGGAAGCACGCATGTTTTTACAGGTGAGACCACACTCTACATATTTACCACCACACAACTGAAAGATGTATAGATATAAGACCACAATGAGCTCATTATTTGTAAAGTATAAGAAAGCTCTTGATTCAGTAGGGAAATGTACTTTACTATAGTTGGTGAGGTCTTCCAGATATTTTTGTCTTTGGATAACATTATGCTGGTTGCATTTAGCTCTGGAATACTTCTGAGTCTCTGAGATCAAATTTATATTTATTCAAAAGATTTTGGCCTAACCTTTGTCATAGTAGAAGCCAAGTAGAAGAAAAATGCCTATTGTCCAATCTATAGTATACAGTGAGAGTGTCAATCTATAGAGTTTATCTATCAGTACACATACTTTAAAAAGACACTGCAAATGAACAAAGAATGGGGCCTATATCCAAACACAAGGAAGAGAAGGGGTTGAATTACCTATGGGAAATTACAGAGTTCCTTTAATACCACAAAATACCTTCTGAAATGAAGGTTTATGATTTTAATATCATTATTCTACCTTTGTTGCTATATGGCTACAAATCATGGAAAACTACGGTCTCTGAAGAATTATAATTAAGTATCACTCAGAGAGGAATGGAAAGATGCATGGTGAGTGTGAACATGCTGTAACACATAACAAGTAAGTAATGACAAAGAAGAAATGGCATAGAGGATGTTATCAAAGAAATGCATTATCAAAAAATAGAGGGGGATTATGTGATGAGAACAAGGGGTTTCTGTTGGACCGTCTGCTCTCTACTGATATCTCTGCACTGTAAAGACAAAGTGAGGAAGGACCCCTAGGTGGATGCCCTGTGGCAGACTTATGAGAAAGCATGGAAAGCATACTCCAGAATGTGCAGGCATTAATAGATTTCTACTTGTAAAACTGGAGGGAACATCTACAAAAATGAGATCACTAATTCAATTCAATTGGCATGCTTGAGTATAGCTAATTAAAGTTAAAGAGCTGGTAGCTCTTATCACCTTCAACTTTAGGGAAACATTATTTGGATAAGAATACAGTGAAGTGGATAAAAGGGCAGCCTTAGAGTAAGGAAGATCTAGGCACTGGTCCAGCCTCAGACACAGTGTGTGGACATGGGAGAGTCACTTAATCCCTCAGTGCCCCCAGGCACTTCTCAGGGACACATTGTGAATCTGCGGAGGGAGTTACCAAACTGGGAGTTCCCTATTCTGGCAAAATATTCCACCCTTCATCATTGCATCTATAGGAAGAATTTTAAGTAGGCCCAAGAATATGCCAGAGTATAGTTTTATCTTGTTAAGCATTCCTTGCTTAGTTTTTGATAAACAGTCAATTGCAGCATGTCATCAAAGCCTATGAAGTCGAAAGAGGAAGATTGTTTAACAAGAATTTAAATACATGCATGTTTGAAAGGATCATCAGAATGTTTGCCTTACTTTTTGATGCTTTCAGTAGTTCTTCAGAAAACTGACTGTCAACACACATAAGTAATGTTTATTTCAAAGTGGTGAAAATATACTATAAAGCTAGTTTAGGATGGGTCAGGGAATGGAATATACTGCCACAAGCTCTCCCTGTCCAGAGTCCTCTAATGTTACCATAGGAAAACTTGGTTATGACACAACTCTCTACTATATCCATTTGGATATGAATCAAATCTATTTTTCAAAAATACATCTGCATGTGTAAAAATCATAATTACAACATAACCAGTAGTCTCAGCACTATCGAAGCATTCCATAGTCTGTAACAACAGGATCATATAGTAGCTAAGAAGACTAAAGACAATCATTGTCCAAAATCTGATTCTAAGCCAAATCTTGTGTTCCAGCATGGTGGAGATAGCACTTGGGAAGTATTAAAAGTGCTATATAAACATGAACTATTTTTACCCTAATCCTTAAAAGCTAGGAACACAATGAAAATAAGGATACTCAGAATTCTTTGTTGTAGAAATCTCTATTAACTATTATTTCTAAGTATATAAATGGAATCTTGGAATATTAGAGTTAGAAGCAAACTTTAGAGGTTATTTAGTTCATGCTTATTTTAAAGACACACCCAGGTAAAACCCATCTTCCGAGATGGGCTAAACTAGATTGAGGATAATCTCCCAGGCTTCAGCTGGGTGAGTTGGGGGTACAGCTACCCCAAGCGTGTGAATACTTCTCCAGGGGGAATGGGCAGATGAGAACAATTTGTTCCAACAGCCATGAAGGAGGCTAAAGCAGGCGCTGTGGAACCCTGAGAGCTTGGTCGAACATCCAAGATACCAGGGTCATTCACTGCATCCTGGGCTATTGCCAGTTGCCCCAACTTTTGTCTTGCCACTGGACTTGGATGACTGTGGAAGAGAAAGTGAAGCCAATGACTTTGTGCAATTGTGCGTCACTTAAATCTAATTGATGAGCCAGTCAAGACATTGCCCCATGATGTCATTGGTATTCTTTGAAAATGAATGAGGAACAGCAACATGAACTGCCCAAGGTTATTGTAAGGACCAAATGAGATAGTATTTGTAAAGCACTTATTAAGTGCCTACTGTGTGCAGGAACTATGCTAAGTGCGTGATTCCTTCTTTCCTTCCTTTTCAACGATTAACTTAGAACAGTACGTTGTCTTCATGACAGCTACAGAAGACAGAAAACCATATTTACCTGAAATAAGATGCTACAAATAGTAATAAAATCTGTAGTGGTTAGTTTAATAAGCCAAAGGAACTTTTATATTCATCCTTAGACAAAATATAATGAAAAATTTTAGGTGCAAATGCTTATTTAAACATACTAGTCCATTAATAGTTCTCATTCAAATGGAACATCCTATTTGCCCAGCATAAGTGGGTTCTTTTTGCAGTAGGCTGTTGCCAGGGAAGGATGGCCAGGCTGCTGTATCTGGGCATTGTTGAGGAGGAATTCACATCTGCACCTGGCCAGGCCTGAGGCCCAGGACTTGTTACTTTTCCATTATCCCCTGCCCACTGGTTCTTCTTCTCCCTCCCCCTTTTTTTTGCCAGTTCTGCCCAGTAGTCTCTATAAACTAGATTGATACTTTTAAAAAGAAAATAAATACTTATCAAATTCTTACTACGTGCCAGACACTTTGCTAAGAGCAGGAGATATAAATGGAATAAAAAAGATAGGCAGTCCCTTTGTTCAAAGAGCTGCCATGAATAATAAATAAATAAATAAAGGTGACACACCAAAAGATGTGGGCATAAGTGTAGAGGGGAAGTCCCACTCATCTCAGAGGCACAGTTTTGAAGTCCAGAGAAAACCAGGAATAGGGCCAGGAGAGGAATGAAGGCAAGGGAGCCCCAGATCCCTTCACAAAATAGTGGCTCCAAGAGAAACTCAACAGAAGGGGGATGAGAGCGGTGATTGGTGGAGGGATGTGCAATGTGAACAGAAGTCAGGGGTGACACGCTGCTCCAGAACAAGAAGGTTCCAAGCACAGAGCGAAAATCAAAGATGTTCCACCAGTAGTTAAGGCATGGTTTTGAAGTGCAGAAGAAGTCAAGAACCAGGCCAGAAAGGGAATGAGGAGGAGAGATCATTTGGCGTGAAACAGAAGATACTCCAGTTTAGAGGGTAATATGTCAGAAGCTTTACCTTCACTCTCCTTAGATCACCCTATCCCAACTATGAGTGTCCCCCAAGGCTCTGCCCTGGGCTCTCTTCTTCTCTTTCTCTTTCTCAACTCTCTGTCATGGTGATCTCTTTAACTTTGAGGCAGCTAACTCATAGATCTATGTACCTAGCCATAGTGCCTCCTAAATTTCTGTCCTATATCACTGACTGGGTACTGGATATTTTTAATCCCATGTCCCCCAGACATTCAGATGGAATATATCTAAAACATAATTCATTATTTTTTTCCCAAAATTCACTTTTCTTCTGAATTTCTCTACTTATCCTAATAGTACTGATATCCTTCCATTCACTTCACTTTGAAACCTTGGTACCATCTTAAATTTCTTCCTCTCTCTCATCCCATATATTCTATCAATTACCAAACATTGTCAACTCAATTTTTACAACATTATTTCCCATCCATCCTCTTCTCTCTAGTCACCCTATGTTAGGTCCAAAACACCTCTTCCCTGAACTACTGCCATATTATCCTAATTGACCTCTCTGACTCAAATCTTTCCCTTCTTAAATGTATCCTCAATACAGATATCAAAGTTATTTTGCCAAATTTCAGATCTGACCATGTTATTCCTCTTCTCCATAAGCTCAAATGACTTTTGAGTTATGTCTAGTATCAAATATAAGTTCTGTTGTTTGGCAGACTTATGTTTCTCCTCAGCTTGTGTGTATGCATACACACACACATACACACACACAAATAGTAGATAACCTAGGTTTCTACTCCACTGAGATTTAAAAAAAAAACAAGAACAGGTACTCACTAAGGCTCTGAATCCATTTTTCAAATTCTCAAAATCTTCATCCATTCTCCTCTTACCATATGGTGATCATCTCCTACCTTTGTCCTAAATCTCTTTCTCACTATCAGTTCCTTTCAGTCTCTTTACAAACATGTTCATATTACCCGAATTCTTTTTTGTTTGTTTGTTTTCTTGTGACACTTCATATATCCAATAACTAACCTATATCTCTCCTCCTCTCCTTGGCTAAATTTCTTGGATAAGTTTATGTTACGTATGTTTTCTCATTTCATACTTTGTCTTCGTACATCCGATCTACAGAGACTATTCTGTCAAAGTTCATTAATGGACCAATTACCAAATCTAATAGACTTTTTTCAGTCCTCTTTCTTCTTTATCTCTCTGAAAGTTTCAGCACCATTTAGATGTTCTTTTTACTTAACTTCAAAGATCCCATACTCTCCTGGTCTTCTTTGTTGCAGTTTATTTCCAGGCCTCACCTTCCTTTTGAATTCTTCCTGTAACTGCTTACAAGAACTTCTAAAGGATCATAGGATCATAAATTAAGAGTTGAAAAGGACTTTAAAGATCATCAAGTACAACCCACTTCATTTCACACATGAAGAAACCTATAGTTGCATAGCTAGAAATACCTGATGCAGGATTTTAACCCAGAATTATCCTACATCTACACCTAGATGTCCTTCCAATACTCTTATGTCAACATTTCTCAAACTTAGCTTGTCATGTTTTTTTCCCCTCTAATCTTAACAGCTCTTCTATCTGACTCAGTAATTTCTTTAGAATCACTTTAAAAATTCCTTTAAAATCAGACTCTCTTATTTGTCTTTGCTGTTCCAATAGTACCTACTATAATATTTTACCTTGTGGAGGTGTTTAATTAATACATATTAATCCATTCTTCCACATCTAAATAATAAAATAGAGGCTTCTGCTCCCAACAATATAAATAATTTTCTTCTTAGTCTTTTGGAACAATGCTACTAAATTATAATCTTGGAAATTTCAGATCTATTAAAAGAGAAGTTTGACAGATTGGTGAGGAATTGGGGGGAAAGTGTAAAATATATATAGTAAAAATATAGTAAGATTTTTAGGAATGAATGTGCGTTCCAATGTTATCATTAGTCAGTACATGTGTGCTAATCCAGCAACATTGTCTCCCTATTCCAGTCAGTTTTTAGTAAGGTATTTTGGCAGACCTCAATCTGACAGTCTATTCAGGCTTTTTTCAAGGTATACTTAGGGGAGGCAAGCCACATTAGTCTCTAAACTCTGGGAAGTGAAATCTCAAAAGCATTCCCATATGTGTGTGTATGTGTATATATATGTATATATGTACATATTCCTCAAATAAAGGAGAGTTGGCTTATCTTAGAAATAAAGTAGTTGATTTAAGATGATTTATCTGACAGTATCATTGTTCACTCTATCCAGAAAACATTGTTGGGAATTCAAATTTGGACCAAGTACAAAAAAAGAATAGCCTGAAGGTTTGTGCCACGTAAAACTGGTTGGAAGAAAAACTAAAATATTTCTTTTTTGCATTGATTTTGCAAGAAATTTGTCCAGCTGTTCATATAATTCATAGGGTAAGAAAAAAGTTATATGGCTGAATAGACATATCTCATGGAAATACGCCAGTTGAATGCCTCATTGAAAGGGAAACTTTTTGACTGGATATTTTTTTAAGTAAGTTGAGATTTGAAACTTCTCTGTGGCCTTTCTTAATGTTAAGCATAATATTCCACAAAACCATTTGAGAAATAAGTTCAAAGATGAAAGCCCAGAAACACAAGGGATATATGGGGGAAGAGTGATCACATGTTTCATCTGCCCTTCTCCCAAGATCATCAGTGTTGGCATTTCTGAAATTTTAGAAAAACATGAGATGGATGGAAAATGAACTCTAAAGCCCACCAACCCAACCAATCCTTCCCCCTTATTAGTTGTCAACAGGAATTTCAGGTTGAGCTCTCTACCTCCCATCCAGGCTCTTAACTCTGCTGTGGTGAGCTTTGGAACAGGTTGTGTTTTTTGTGCTCTCTCTGTACACTTTGGTGTTTAACCCAACCACAATACCTGATATCCAAAGACTTGCTGGCTATGAGTATTTTTACTGGAAATGGAGAGGGAGACCTGTGCAATTTGGTTATTTTTCAGAGGTACAGTGGTTTCAGTGTTTGAAAGATGCCAGATCCCTTACAACTCCCTGTTTCTGTGTGTAAAACAGCCCCCAGATTGCTTTGAAGAAACTGATGTACTTCCTTTGGACCTCACTTATTTCAACGACTGAATCACCTGGCAGAATTTGGTCTAGTAGTTAAGGAAGTTAATTATTCCACTGTAAGGGTGAAGCAATAGTCTCCACTCCCTGAGGAAATCATTAAAAAATCATGGACTCTCAATATTAGCACAGTATTTATAAGGTCTGTGAGCTGAGAATTAAGGTTCAGCTATCCTTCCATTAGTAAACAGCCCAGTTCTGGAGAACAGCTTATGAGGAAAAGGGATTAAGAATCGGGTAAAATGATCACTTTAGATTCGGTATTTTTAGAGCAGTCATTGCTACTAAATGACAGCAAGAAAAGACATCTTGAATACCAAAATGGCTACTAGTGCATGTGGCTTTACTTATTTTAAAGTTTCCAAGATCCTGGGTCCATTTTCCTGAGCCACTCATTCATTCAATAAACAGTTATTAAGTTTCAGGTATGTGCTAAGCACAGGGGTTACAAATTAATGAAAAAAAATCCCCACCCTTGATCACAATCTAAAAGAAGCTGAAAAACTGGGGAGGAGTGTGCAGGGGAGGTTTCCCAGCAGAGGCGTCTGATGAAGTCCAGAGGAGTGAAGCCACATGGGAAATGATAACATGACTGCCCTGGATTCTCTTTAAATGGAGGATGGTGGAGGAACTTACCACTGTCCACCCTCCATCCTCTCCATTTAGAGGAAGGGAGGGGTTTTAAGGGCAGGGGCTACTAAGGAGGAATTCCATTCAAGGCTGATGTGACTTTGCAGGATGATGAGATTCCAGAGAAAATTTACAATCAGCATGTCTAGATGTAAAAATTGCTTTCTTTGCAATGTGAATCTGTCTTTCATTCCAACTGCTAAAAATGTCATACTTCCTCTACAAATCAGAACAAGAAAATCTCCACACTGCAAGGACACTAGGCAAAGTATCCAGAAACATCAAGTCAATGGACTTCTGTCATCTTTCCTCCCTGGAAAGGTCTCCAAATGACATTTTAACACCAAATTACTGAGCAAATTCTGGATTACTTTCTGAGATAGGCCAAAATAAAATGGGTGTCAAATTCACAGCCCCTCTGCAGTACTCCTTACTTCAGGCTGAACCAGATTAAAATGTAATTGGGAAATATTTAGCAAAAAAAAATAAATTATAATATAATGTTAATTTGTGACCAAACCAATGAGCCTGTAAAGACTGTTTCTATTTGAGTTTGACACTACAGGCATAATAGAATTCAGAATCTACATCTTGTCACTGGACTCAGATGGCTCTGGAGGAGAGTGTGAGGCTGGTGACTTTTCACAGCACCTGCCTCGCTTAAACTCAATTTACTTGCCAGTCAAGACATCACCTTCCTGATATCACTGGTCCTCTTCAAGAACAAAAGACAAACAATGACATTAAGTAGACATAACGGTGACACTTTCCCATGCTGGCTATCACATGCTCCACTCTTCTGACCATTTCTGCTTTTCCCTTATCCCAATTCAATGTGGAATAAGTGTGAACGTGAATTATTTTAGATTACATGAACAATAATTTTCTTTTTGAGCCTTGAATTTGGCTGACTTCACAAAAGCCTGAATGGCTTTTGCACACTATAAGAAAGGACATACCAGAACCTGGTTAGTTACCCCCATTTCACAGAGCAGTTCCTCAGCTGGTTAAATTCATTTGGTAAATCCATAACAAAATGCAGGAAACTTCAAAGCTAAAAGAAAAAACACACACACACATATTCAAGTCACCTGATTTCCAGTCCACTAGACCACACTCCTCTCTCTTGCCAATACCAATATTCGATTGTATTTCCACTGAGGAAGGAGTGGTAGCAGAGGGAGGAAGAATGGCTGGCCTTAAAAGCAGGATCATAGCCCACTAGTCTGATGCACCGTCTCCTCCTCTTCACACCAGCCTCGACTATGATGTCTTTAAACAAAATCTACTTGTAAATTGGAAAATCTGAAATAGTCTGTCATGATTGGCTTAGAGGCTTTGTTACATGTTTTTGACACTGTTTTTCTGTTTCAAAAGCAGTAGAGATTTTTGGGAGAGAGGAGGAGTCTCTTTTTTTTATAAGCAAGGAACATCTTCAGGTTACATACATCTATGTATGTTCTGTCTATGGAGCACACGTGTGCACTGAGAAATTCAGAAATACTGGGATTCAGTTCACTGTTTCTGTGATAGCAGTGGAGCTGCTTTTCACCACCTTCTTTTCCTCTTCTTTAAGTGGAAAGCACTGAACCCAGATGCCCAACCATGGAAGACATTCTTTCAGCAGCAGCATCTGGCTCCTTGGCAAGGACTTCAGGCAAGTTGTTTGGGGAGCTTTGCAGTTGCCTCTTGGTTCGTCACGTGCATCAGATACTGTGGCCTATCTGGCTTGCTTGTCCAGACAGATGCCAATTCCTTTTGATTCACCTTTAATTCTGAGAAACTAGTTTACTCAATTTTATTTTTTTAATTTTTTGTGGACATGTGTGTCCCCTCATAGATAGGAAGGTTCTGGACACTTCTTGTTCCTCCAAGCCATCTGTCTATCCCTAGCTCTCCGAGTTTCTCTCTTTTGAACCAGCATGAAATTCTCTGCCACTTAGACTTGTATTAAAAGAGGATTTAAAAAAAAATAACGATTTTTTGTCATTTCATGTCAATGTAGCACCTTGTTAAGCTCATAGCTGGTTCCATGAGAAAGAAAGCAACGTTAGAGAACTAATTTATTCTGTTTTGTACACAAGATATAGACATAGTCTCAATGTCGGTGTGTTGCTCTGTTAAATCATATTGGCTCCCCACATCCTTGTAACACCGGGAACAAAAGGGCATCTTAGGACTGGAAAAGACAAACCGACACTGCAGTGAGCTGTGCTGCCTTACAAGATAGCACCCGCTCCAGGAAACTAAATTTAAAAAGTAGCTTTTTTTTTTACCTGTTAATTTTGTGGGTTTTTTTTTTAATTCATGAAGGATTTTTGTGGTTTTTTATGGATAATTGTTAAGAACACAGAGTCCAACGGTAGCCCACGCAACAGGAAGCACTGACAAGGTGATGACAAGTCCGGCAGCAGTACCCAGAATGCCGAGGAGAAAGCAGAAATTAGAGCTTCAGGATGACATCCAGGAATAGTTAACATGGGGTGTCTGCAAGATTTCCATGTTGTTGTTGTTTGGTGTTCTTTTCCTTTATTCCAGCAGGAGAAAGAGTAAAGATTGTATATGTGATTTCACATCACAAGCTTGAATTGTCAACCCATGGGATCATGTTAATCTGTGACATTAGCCCTGAATATATGGGAACTTTATATTTGACTACTATCTATGTCCAGTGGCAGATTTATCCATATGTTGGTTTGAATGGGGATATTTTAATTTAATTCAACAGGCATTTATTAAGTACCCATTATATGTAAGGCACAGTGCCAGGCTCTGCGGATATAAAGACAAAAACAGATAATAAGGAAACAGCCTCCGACATCAAGAAGCTAACATTCTCTTGGGATGGGGGTGGAGAGTAAAGCAAAGTAGAGCAATCAGGAAATACATTATATATACAACATAAATGCAGTATAATGTGGGAAGGAAGGAGAAAACAGTAGGAATTTGATGGGGGGTAGAGGGCTTAGGAAAGACATTATGTAGGAGGATAGGAGGTAGTGATTGAAGACAGCATTAAGGAGGTTAAGGATTCAATGAGGTAAGAAGGGATAGCATTCCAGGTATAGGGGGGCAGAGGATGGGATGCTTTATACAGTGAAAGTCAAGGAAGCCAGTTTGCCAAAAATGTACAATAGCTGAGTGGGAGTAATGTGAAATCAATCTGGAAAAAGAAGTTGGAGCCAGATTGTGAAAGGCTTAAACCTCCAAAAAGAGGAGTTTGTATTTTATCTAAGACATAATAAAAGGTCTCTGAAGCTTCTTGAGTGAGGCATAACATGGTCAGCCCTAAGATATACTCATAAAGAAAGCATCCAGAAGACTAAGACATAAGCCATCTGTGTTGTTCAGCTGCATGATAGAGTTCAAAGGAGGCAGAAAGTTTGTCATCCATCCTGTGTTACATTCTTAATAATATTTCTTTTTCTGTAATACCTATTTCCTAGAGATTGGGGAAGGGAAGGACTGATGTACTCATGTTCACAAAATATGCTGATCAGTCTGGAAGAATCTAATGTATGCATAATATTCAGATGACAGTTCTAATTGTTTTCTCCTGTGTATATGTCTAGAGAGATGGATGGATGAATGGATGGGTAAGAAGATAGGTAGATGTAGATAGATAGGTAGGTGGATACATAGAGAGATGGACAGATGAATGAATAGACAAATGGGTACATAGGTGGGTGGTGTAGGGTAGATGTAGGCAGATAAGTGGGGAGACAGAGAAAGATGAATGGATACCTTTTATTCTTCATCATTCGCTCTCTCTGTTTTGGGGGAAAAAGAAAAATAACTATATTTTCTCCCAAATTGTGGCATATCTTGATTTCATTCATATTCTTTTGCTGCTCTACGTTCAATGGTCTTTCTTCTGTCCTTTATCACCTTTGGAAATTCCATCATTCTTTACGTAGCTTCAGTGGGGATACAGTGGAAAGTGTACTGGCTATGGGGTCAGAGGGCTTGAGTTTAAATCTTGCCTCTAATCTTGCTACCTATGTAAACTTGGGAGTGTCTTATTTCCTCATCTTCAAAATGAGAGGGATGTCAGATGGCCCCAGGAGTCCAGTTCCAGATGTATCAGCTCCATGCTCCTCTTCTTGATGCAGTCCTTTTCAGCACTGGGGAAAAGGGAGACAGAACAGGAAAGAGACATTCAGAGAGACAGAGATATGCATTCCTAGAAGGGGATGAATGGACCACATTTTCCTCCATTGTCAACACACTTCATTTTCCTTCAGAAGTTTCACTTGTGTATCTGATTTCTAATGTTTCCTACCTGAATGGCCTTGGGTAAGTCACTGGACTTCCATATGCTTCATTTTCCTCATCTGTAAATTAGAAAGTTGAATTCGAAGGTCTCTCAGGTCTCTTCCAGCTCTACACATATGCCTTCATTTTACCTTTAATAAATTCTCTAGCCTGAGTTTAAATTCTCATTTTATTCAACCTCTTCATGTCCAGTCCTTCAGCCCTGGTCATTCACTAGTCATTATATGTTACTTTACTCTTTCGAACTATTCCCTCTTTTCCTTTGGCAGTAACAACCAGAATATTTGGGGATGAGGGCAGAGCCATTAGTAACTTGAATACTTGGAGTTAATACTTTGAATTGAACCCCTATGCACTTTCTGAGCCAGAATCATGGCCCAATAGGATAAAATGTACCACTAAATGAAATTTACTTTGATTTTTCTATTTTGTGTCTTTTGTTCCACATTTATTAAACAAATATTTATTAAACCTCTACTAAATTCTGTGGATAATACAAAGGGATATAATTTATGATCTTTACCCCTAGGGTGCTTCCATATTTATAGTCTCAAGGAGCTATATTTATGCCTAATCTTCCCCTCAAGGTCACATCTTACCCAGGAGGAAGCACATTAAAAACTTGCATTTTAATTTCTCTGGATTTTAAAAAAGAAAATTTCAAAACTTTCCAGTTTGAAGATGGCTTAAGTTGAGGACAAAAGGCCTTTCTTAGGGAAATGGTTAAGGGTGGCAACTAAAACATGGAACAAAGAATGTCTCGTATGTAGATGAAGCCTTCCCTACCTCATTCCCCAAGTACAGATAACAGCTGTCAACTCTTGTTTATTTGTCCCCAATAAGAATTGGTGCTGAGACCCACCTTTTGTTATTTAGAAAGAAATAAGATATTAATCACAGCAAACTCTTTTATTACTCCAGGCCTACACTTGAGGGGAATAGTCAAAAAAGGAACTGACTAATGACTATTGTTTTTGCTATGTTAACTCAAAATTTTATTTTAACATATTTTCATCTTTTACTTATTCAAAATTCCTAAAAAAAAGTTACCTTAAATCATCTTAGGGTGGAACAAAGTATGCAATATTAAGGGGCTAATATACAAGTGCCTGTGTCAGAAATAGCTTGGATATTAAATGAATGTCATATTTAAAACATTTTCTGGCAGATGTGAGGCTAAAATGCAGAGTATAGCATTAATATATTTTTCTTCAACATATACAAAGCAAAGAGGGTTTTGCCTGGATGTCTTTGTCCATTCATTTGTCAGGGATGAGGAACTTGTGGCCTTGAGGCCATATATGGCCCTCTAGGTCCTCAAGTGTGGCCCTTTGATGGAATCCAAACTTTACAGAACAAATCCCCTTAATGAAAGGATTTGTTCTGTAAAAAAAATGTCAAAATGTTGTACCCAAAGACCTAGAAGGCTGCATGTGGCCTTCAGCCTATAGGTTCTCTACCCTTGAACTAGACATTAAATTTTTGAAGGAGCATTTGTTTCTTCTCCCTTTATTGGAATGTTATAAAGACATCATCATACAACTCCTTCCAACTGCTCAAATGCATTTAGTTTTCTAGGTTTCTTTGGACTCCTGTTTATATTCTAAATTTGCTATTAGTCTTTTCATCAGAAATTATTAAAAACCCTTGATTACATTAAAGAACAAGTTTTACCCCTAAAAGATTAGAATAGGTTTTGCTGTATAAGTTATTCCTGGTTGTGAACCTGTGTTTTGGGATGCTATATTCCAATATTTCTTTCATTTTTGGTAGAAGCTGCCAGGCCTTCTGTGATCCTGACTTTAGTTCTTCAGTACTGGAACTCTTCCTTTTCAAATACATGCAGCACTTTTTCTTTGATGTGAAATCTCTGCATTTTGGCTATAATAATTCTGGAACTTTTACTTTTGGAGAAAATTAGTGGATTCTATCATTACTTTGTATCCTGATTCTAATAGATCTGACAGTTTTCATTTATGATTTCTGTGTCCACTGTGTTTTTATCATTATTTTTAGGGATTCCAATGATACTTACATTATTGCTTCTTGACCTTTCTTTCTGGGTTAGTTCTTTTTCTTGTAATATCAGATATTTTACTTTTTTCTTCTATTTGTATTCTCTTTTTTTTTTGTTCTAATGTTTCTTGCTGTTTCATGAAGTCACTGATTTCTATTTGGCCTGTTCTATTTTTCAAGGATTCTACTTCCTGTGTAAAATGTATCATTTTCTCTTCTGAGCTACTTATTTTCTTTTCAATTCTTTCCTAAAGAGTTACTTATTTGTTTATGTTTTGCTTCATTTCTTCCCTTTGAGCCTCTGCTTGCAGTTGTTAAAGAATTAAATTTGCAATGATTTTGATGCTTGTATATTATCTGATTTGGGCAGGTAGGTGGTGCAGGGGATAGAGCACCAGTACAGGAGTCAGGAGGACCTGAGTTCAAATCTTGCCTCAGACACTTGATACTCACAAGCTGTATGACCTTGGGCAAGTCACTTAACCCCAATTGCCTCATCCTGGGTCATCTCCAGTCATCCTGATGAATATCTGGTCACTGGATTCAGATGGCTCTGGAGGAGAAGTGAGGCTGGTGACCTGCATAGCCCTCCCTCACTCAAAACAAAGTCAAGTGCAAGTCATATCATTATTTCTCTGATGGCATGGTCTTCTTCAGCAACGAAGGATGAACACACACACATTATCTGATTTACACATCTCTCTAGCTTTAGTTCTTGCATTGGGTCCCTATGCCCTACTCTCTGCTTTCTTCTTGGATAGGGTAATCAACCTTGCTCTATCTCATTTTTGCTTTAAGACTCTTGGATTCTCTTACTGACTTCTACCTCCTAAAGTTGCTCCTTCCCCCTTTCCGCCATCCTCTCTCCATACACACATACAATACTGGATCTTAAGGACACTCTCTAAAGTTTCAGGGCAGAGTTTTCAAGATTTTAGAACCCCTGAGGTATCCCAGTTTAACTTTTGCTATACCATGCTGACCTAGTTGGCATTGAGCTTTCTGACCACTTTGACCACATTTCCAGGACAGCCTTCTACTTCTGATGCTTCTCAATATAGAGTGTTGCAAGCCATTCATGTCCCAGGTTTCTTCTGCTTGAGCTGGAAAACTCAACTGTGATGGTTCTAGGGAGGAGGTAGAAATGAGTCACTTACTATAGTTTCTCAAAAGATTTCTTCATCATTATTGGATCTGATGAGAACTTTGAAGTTTTTCTGGAATAACTATATAAGAGCTATACATTCTGTCTTCCATTCAGATGGCTATCTGAAGGCTGGAAATCGTAGAGGCTTTTTCAGTAACCACTTTTTATTCTGTTTCTTTCCTGTAAGCACAGCATTACTTCTAATTCTTATATCAGCATATGATGTCCCATACCCTCTATTTCTCCTGTTTCACAAGTCATTTTACTATAAAAATGGTGTAGCTATATCCAAAGAGTATTTAGACATTTCCCTAGTCATTTAGCTTGTGGTGTTTTGTTTTGTTTTGTTTTTTTCTGGAGGATGGATGAAGGGAAATAAATTCCTTTCCTATCAACCAACCCTTATTCAAGTCAAATGGCCTCTGAAAATCCAGTTCACTGAAGTACTGATAATCACAAGAATCTCTCCATCTTCCTAGAAAGACTTTTCCCCTTTTTCATCTCTGTTGGTCTTCTGGGTTGTATTCCCAATAATTTATAAGAGTGGATGAAGGGGAAGAACCTGGACAACGATGATAGGGAGATATTTTGCAGCTCCCTCTCAATTCCAAAGCAGAAATCCTTTCACTTAAGAAGTCCAAGTTGTAATCCAGCCTCAACTTGACTTTCAATGATAGAGAACTCATCCCATTGTAAAATAGCTCACTCCACTTGTTTCTTTCTTTTTCTCTTTCTCCTGTATTCCTTTCTTCTCTTAAGATTATCTAGCTTCAACTAAAGAGTCTGTCTTCTATGAATACACAGCAGATGAAAAGAAGAAAAGCCTCCTAGATGTAGGATAGTTGGCCAGAAGACTCCTAGAATTCAGCATAATAGAGACTTAGTTATAAATGAATGCAAGGGTTAAAAAGCTAGAAGAACTCTCTCCCACTCCTGAGCCTGGGATTCCAAGATAATCCACTCAGTGGTAGCTGCATATTATTCCACTTACTTTTCATTATTAACATTATAACACAATAATACTAACAGTGGTTATGTCTTGACCCAAAAAATCATGGTTATATCTTGTGATATATGGGTCAAGAAGACAAAATGACAGGATACAGATACTCACATCTTGACATATGAAAGGGTTGCTGGT
Source organism: Potorous gilbertii (assembly GCA_028658325.1). Taxonomy (NCBI): domain Eukaryota; kingdom Metazoa; phylum Chordata; class Mammalia; order Diprotodontia; family Potoroidae; genus Potorous; species Potorous gilbertii. Next base: position 68,570 of record JAQQSK010004077.1, on the reverse strand, counting down.
AAAAGGAGTTGTTTTTTTCCCAAAACCATTATGATATAAAATCAGAATCTCTGAAAACATCAGAAAATGGGTGATTTTATAGCTCATGTTATGAAAATGTGGTTTATTACTGTGTAGTGCAAAGGTTTTCATGATAAAACATGAGCGTAACCTTGAAACCTTGTTTTATTGTTGCCTTGGATTAATATCTGTTTATTTTCTTTATCTTGCTATATAGATATTTCCCAAGAGCTTATTATTCTAATATCTTTTTAAAAAATCCTCTTGATGTGCTTGTCTAGCACTAGAATTCATTTTAAATGTGGGGAAGAAAAAATAGACCATTCAATTTGTGCTTGGTAGAGATAGTTTAGGCTTCTGCTTTTCTGCAAATAAGTCAAACGTCTTCTAAAATAAAACCGTTGGGGTTTCAGATTTTTTTTTTCTGTGAGACACTGTGTGTAATAATGGAAAAAATTCTAGCTATAGGGTGAGGGGAGACCTGGATTCAAATCCTGACTCTGGCACTTCATAGCTATGTAACCATGGATAAGTCACTTAACCTGTGTGAGCCTCAGTTCCCTCATCTGAACAGTGGAGATTATAATATTTATACAGGTACCTCACAGGGTTGTTGTAATGATGAAAGGAGAAAAGGTATAAGATTTCTTAAAGCTGACATTTAAATGTCAGTTATTCCTGTGACTACCACTACCCCCTTGAAGTGTAATTGATCGATAGAGGGTCAAGATCGTTACTACCAACTGTGTTGTTTACACACTTTGTAAAGTAGATTATTTGAAATCAATGACAAACGGCTGAAGTCCAGTGTCATGTAGCTGGTATACAAGTGGAAAGAGGATGAATAATAAGTAACCAGGAAATTGATAAGCGCTTATTTAAGCCCTTACTATGGAGTCAGAACTATAATCCTCAAAAGAGAGCATGGCATGTGGTTTTTTGCCCTGACCTCAAGGAGCTTATAAATGAGTTGGAAAGAAATAGAAAACACATATAAAGCAAAGCAGAAGAGGGGGCTCATATCTGTGACAGTGTAAAGGCAGTTTAGTAGAGAAAAAAATTCTATAGATTAGAATCAAAAACCTAGATTCTACCTAAAACTGTGACAGAAAATAGTTGTGTGGTTATGACCACAGTATTTACCCCCGTCGGATCTCGGCTTTCTCCTGCGCAAAATGAAAGGGTTGGTTTTGATGCTCTCGTATCTTTTTAAATCAAAAATAATAATTAATAATAACTAGCATCTGTGAAGCACTTTGAAGATTATAAAACACTTTACATATATAATAGCATTTGAGCTTCAAAATAAACCTCTGAGGTAATATTAGCCCCCTTTTACAAATGAAAAAAACTGAGGGACAGAGAGGTTAAGACAACTGTTAGTCATCAAGTCTAAATCTTATCTGACTCAAAACTCAGTGCTATTTGGTTGTACCTCTAACACTGATTCTTTAAGTATTAGTACAATAGTATTTTAGGGAAGGGGAAACTAGGTGGCACAGTGGATAGAGTATTGGACCTGGAGTCAGGAAGACGCATCTTCCTGAATTCAAAACTGGCTTCACTCTGTACTGTTTGCCTCATTTTCCTCATCTATAAAATGAGCTGGAGAAGAAAATGACAAATGACTTCAGTATCTTTGCCAAGAAAAACACAAATAGGGTCACAAAGAGTCAGAAAAGACCGAAAACAACTAAACAACTATAATATCAATTTTAGAGAAGAAAGTGAGGAGATGTTATCACAGAGGAGGCAGGATTTGAACTAGACCATAAAAAATTAGCTGGAATTGAATAAATGGAAGAATAGAAGGGGAAAAGAATATGAACAAAGACATGGATGCTTGAATAATCATGATATCATGAATAGATGACAATGAAGAGGCTGACCCAACTAAAAGCAAGGGTGTTTCTGGGGAATCACAGAAAGAATAGTGGAATGCTGCCAAATAAGATAGTCTACTGGAAAGCTAAGCCAAGGAGTTTTGACTTGATATACTAGGCAGGAGGGAGCCATATGCAGGATGCATTGGAAGGAGATGATTGGAGTTAGGAAGCCCATCGAGGAGGCTCTGAACAAAAATTGGGATTGAGGTAAAGAAAACATAACCAGTGTGTATGTAGCCCTTGTACGGAGAGGATGGAGAAAACTTGAGAGACTGATATTTTGAAGTTGAAAAATGAAAGCACATTGCCAGATTGGATATCTAAAATAGTCAAGATGAATACAAGCATTCTAGCCATATATATATAGTAAATGATAGTATCATTTTGAGAAATGGAAAAATTGGGAATAGGAACTAGTTTTGAAGAAAAGATGCTGAAGTTCAGTATGAGATGTACTTAGTTTAAGTCAAGGGTAGATAAACCAAGTGAAGATATCCCAAGTACTTCAACCCTTATCACTTCTTTCTATAAACTCTTTTTTTTGGTACTTTTTATCAATACTCTACTTACTTAGGGGAAACATTGTGGCAAGAGTTCTTGATTAAGAGTCAGACATCCCAACTTCAGATCCCTACTTGGTCACTTATATTTTCTGTATGACCTTAGATAAATTATCTGATTTCTCTGGGCCTTAGTTTCCTTATCTGTAAAATAAGTGGGTTGAACAAGATGGCATCTAAGGTTTTTTTTCTAGTTCTAAATCTATAAGCCTATAGTTCTATAATACTATACAAATGAGAACTTAATTGCTCTCCACCTTTTTTTTAAATTTTTAATAATGCTATATCATAAATTCCTTAAGGTCAGGGATCATGTCTTAGAGCTCTTCTTTACTACTATTGCCATTAGAAATTTGTTGTGGTGGTTTAGTCAATTGATTAGTCTTTGTGATCCTCTTGGCAAAGATACTAGAGTGGTTTGCCATTTCCTTCTCCAGCTCAGTTTACAGGTGAGGAAACTGAAACAAACAGGGTTAAGTGACCTGCCCAGAGTCACAGAGCTAGTAAGTGACAGAGGCGGAATTTGAACTCAGGCTGCCATGCCTCAAGAGCCAGCACTCCATCCACTGCATCCCCTAGCTGCCCTACTCTTAGAATAGGTGCAGATAGATGAGGATAGGAGCTCAACCTGTGATATCATTGGTTAAGGACAACTCCAGGAAGAGGAAGCTCCCTTCAACAAGGCAGGTCAGTGCTTTCTCAACAACCTATAGTCTTAGAGCTAACTGGGGCACTGAGAGGTTAAATAATATGCTAAGAATCATCTAGTCAATATGTATCAGAAATGGAATTTGAATTCAGACCTTCTGGCTGAGATCAGCTCCATATCTACTACATCCCATTGCCTGTCAACACTTCCTACTCATCTATCTAGACACATAGAACATAATAAAAACTTTATTGATTAACTAGAGTGAAGGTGAGAGGTCAAATATAGAGATGTATTTTTGGGTATCATTCCCATAGACTAAATATGCTCACTGAAAGAATGAATGACTAGACATTGGAGCAAAAGGCTGAAGATGAAGTGTTGGAGTACATGCTTAGTTATTAAGCTGGAAAAGGAGGAAAAAAGAAAATGGTATCCAGAGAGGAGGAAGAAAAATGTTTCTCAAAGGCTTACTAGGTGCCATGTATGCTGTTAAGAGCTTTTTAACAAATATTATCTCATTTTATCTTCACAATAATCCTAAGAGGTAGGTAATATATTATCCCCATTGTACAATTGAGGAAACTGAGGTAGAAGTAAAATGACTTTCCCAGTGTCACACAACTAAAGCATAGAGAGGGCAGTTTGACTTCAGGTCTTCCTGACATGAAACCCAGCACTTTATCCAATGTGACTCCTAGATGCAATCATGGAAATCAAAAAATATCAACAAATAATATTATGAATAAATACTCTACTTTTGTTAAAAAAAATGTACAGTAGAAATTGGACTGACATTCTGTCACCCAGAAATGTTTATCAACCAACCCTAAATTACAATAATCACTTTGAGATATTTCAAGATTATAAAATAGCTTCAGAACCAGGGAAAAAATTAAAACTATCAAATGCAGCATAATTTTCCATGTATTTTTATAGCATTCTTATTCTTTGCTTATTGGTAATGCAGAAAATGCTATCTTTTATTTTTCTTTTAAATAGAATATTTGAAAAATCAGAATACCCAATTCCCCGCCCATATAACAGAGTTATACTCTATATGGAAATTAACTCTATTTTATCAGTCCATATTCTAAATTCTTTTTTAACAAAGCCATCCCAGAATCTTTCAATCAGGAAACGCCACCTCTCTGATCTCCTTTTCTGTTTGTGTTACTGGGTTGTCTTATTTACTGCTGCTTGGTAATTTACTCAAAAACACCAACAGCCTCATAAAGAAATTGTGTCATTTAGGGGACACTGCCCCATTTGGGAACACCTAGAAAATCCTCCTTCCTATTATTTATATTCATATTTGCCCCCTAGCTATTCCCAGGCCCAGGGCTCACTTAGAACAGAAGTCCTATAGATGGCCCTAAATACCAGAAATTTGTTGGAACAAAACTGTGCCTGTGCAAAAGTCACCACATTCAACATTGCTTCAGCAAACAATGTGCCCGATTGTCCTTGGATTCTCCTGCCTGTTATGTTCCTGGAATTTCATTTCTTAGCACCATAAAGGGTTATGAAGGTTTATAAGAGGCTTCATAGTGTAGGGAATAGAAAATCAGATTCATAACGAAGGAAGTTCAAGTCCTACATTGGTTGTGTGACCCTAGACAAGTCACTTAACTTCCAAATATCACCCAGGGAACTCTCTAAAAATAAAAGTTGCAGAACAGTTGTCAGCCTGTCTTGGGGAATTTTCTCACTGGAAAGCTCCTGAACCCATAAAATCACAGTTCTGGACCAAAAAACTGAGTTAGTATCTACCCCTCAGGGAGTAAGTTTACCATCAGAGATAGTGTTCTGTTCACATATAGGCATGTGTGGTTTGGGGGTATACACACGTCCCAATTTTGCCTTTTTCCAGTGTCTCCTAATACTACCCTACCCCCCGACCCAAGTCCCTTCATTGCACTCTCTCTAGCTTGCACTTATAAGGCTGCAAAATAAATAATGCTCTAGACATATTTTTTTTTTGCAATGCTAATATTTAAACAGTAAAAGATACCTTAAGACCTTCATCAAGATTTTTAAAGCCTCATTTAATGTTAGTGTCAGAGTTGTGTGAGAAATAATTAATATAAAAAAACAAGGTCTATTTTCCCATCGATTTTCGGGAATTTATGCAGGTAACTCATTAATGCTAGAGGGGCTTCTGCATGTAAATCCCGGTGCCTCAATAAGGAAATGGAACCCAATGATTTTTCCTCCTATAAAAAACACAAACAATGACAAGTATAAAAGCAGATAACCTGAATATCTATATAAATGGCTGCTCTATGGCTTGTAAAAGTTTTCCATTTACATCCTGTCACCTCTTCTTTTTGCAAGTATAAAAGATGGGATGATTATTTCAACAAACCTACCCATATAAATCAATGTAGTTTTGCTGTGGGAAAACTAGGAGTTTAAGGCATTTAATATTTCAGCATCTCCAGATTATCACCAAGATCCATTTCTTTTTGTGGTCAAGTGTATGATTAGCGTTGTGACAGGATATTGGCCATTTTCTTATGAAGATCTGCAAATCCTCGTAAACAAATACCAGTTGGAAAAATTAAGAACAAGCCTGCGGACTGGAATGCACCCTATTTGTAATGGGAACAAAAACCTGGCAATCAAATCTAAAGAAAAAAGCTAAATCACAGCAGAATGACCTACTTTAAGGCGTTTGCCAAAGAGACAGTGTTTTTAGACAGCTCTTCTGAAGTAGCGTCTTTCTGTCTATGCCATCTGCAGATTTATTACTGTGCCTGAAAAAACAACCAAAAAAAAAAGCCAAAAAAACAAAACCCAACTCTGCTGAATGATACTGAGCCTGGTCTATAGGAAAGATTCCAGTATTGTGGGCACCACACCCACACCTACTGATGTGGTCCAAGGTTTTGCTTTAGAGGCACCTAATTAAGAAACCCTGACTCATTTACATGGAGACGTTTGATCTAAATTACAGTCCAAACCGCACCAAATTAGGAGCATCTGTGAATGTGAAATGTTTGTTCCCTGTGACGGGGAGAACAGGGCCAGCTCTGGACGGCACATGTTCAAGTGACGAAAAATATTTCACATGTAACGTACTTCTGAGACCCACTTTTCCACTAATAATTCATAGTGAGCCTAACCAGTATCTCTACGTCCACAATTATTTCAGGCTGTGAAAAATTATGTCACTTTTCCCCCCTACAGCTAGAAAGAGGTAGGAGACCACCTACTTCGCTTGTTGTCATTGATAAAAAGACTTAAAAGACAGCCAATGGCAAGGAAGCCAGTCTCCTTAGAGTGGAGGCCTGTCATTAATTCCTCTTAGCAAAGGGATCCCAAAATGCAGAATCCAGCTCTAAATGGAAGCATCTTATGGATCCTGGATGTGACTGTCCCCCTTCATTCTCAGTAGCCTCTCTACTCAGCTTGTGTTCGCTCTCAGTTCAGCTTTGTCTCCCAACTCCTACAGGTCTGTTCCTCGCCATCCCAGAAGTGCAGTTTAGAGGGCCAGGGCATCAATAGGTTAAGGGTCGAATTGTTACAAACTGCAGGGCTTTTAAAAACATTTCACTATTTCCATCAGGTAAGGTTTCCAGGAAGGGTGAACAGAAAGCATTTCTTCTGGTAGGCCTATGAGCCATACTTGACCATAAGTTAAATGAAAGGATTCTATTTGAAGTCCAATAAATGTTGCTTTATGGTCATGGTCAAACTTAAAACTGCACTCTGACACCTGAAGGTCACTTTACCTTGTATTATACCATATATCACATATGTTTCAGCTGGAGCCAAAGGAAAAGGAAAGAAACTTTAAAAAAAAACACCACTGGCTCCTTTTGTCTAAAGAGGTTTTAAAAATACATTTATCTGATATACTATTTTTTTCAGTAGCTAGAATATGATTTGAATATATTAATATTTTCAGCAACTGAGCTCAGGGAGCCCACTTAATAACTTATGCATGGATACATAGATATACTTCAGACGGAGGTAAGGTTTTTAGCTCTTATGTCGGTAATACTTAGAAGGATCGAATGAAAGAGTCTGTTATTTCATAGTCTTTGTTGTGGGCATGCATTGTGATGGTATGGAGCCAGTGTTCTTTTTGGTTGTCTACACAGCCTGGCTTCAATAAGCAGTTATATATGCATATTATGACAATGTGGTCAAAGAAACCAGATTTTTTTAAACTATACCTTCAAGTGCCTATATAGCATAAAATCTGGTCCTTATTTTTCTTGACCTCATTAAATATGTTAACATATTCATAATTTGATACAGGTTATGCTCATTTTGTAATTAAAATTATGGATGGGGTTGGAAAAGCAATAAGATTGCACTGAATGGAAAATATTTATCTTTTTCTACATTAGACTATGGCTCAATGTAAATCACAAGCCTGGGGAAAGGATAATCCCAGGCCAAGGGTATGTCATATGCTGCATATGCTAGAAATTGCTCATGTTTCATGCCAGAAGTAGATTTATTTTACTCTACAACCAAAACTGAAATTAATATTTTTAAAGCATACGTGGTTTTCTCTATGTAATTGTCAGTGATTTTTCCATAAATAAGAAATAATACCTTTGTAAGGTCTAAGGAAACAAGAAGCAGCTTGACTCCTCACTTATCTACTTGTGAGACTGGGAGGAAGTAGTTACAGCAAGGACTGTAAGTTTTACCACAATACCCACTAAGGAGCTTAGTTGAGCCTTTGGGGACCCACTCTGTCTAGAGGCAATTATGCCTCACTCTCCATTACTGCAGTTCTACATTATGGGCAGATAATGCAAGAGATATTACTTTAACAATAAAACATTGCACTTACAACCACACCTTTCAACTCAGCATCTCCAAATGCTTTAAAAACCATTATTTTTTTTTATTATTTATTGGTGGAATCCCAGCAGTCCACTCAGCAATTTGAAGTGCAAGTGAAACCACAGGCTCTGTTGGCTTTGGGAGGGAACAACCAACGGTACACAGACACTCAATTCTATAACCTACTCCCTACCTCTTTTTGCCCCAGATATGCAAGTTTAAAAAATATCACTCAGGTGTAATATAAGGTTTGTTGGTCATAGGATCTTGGATTTAGAGATGGATGGTCCTTAGATGCCATCAAATTCAATCTTTTTATTTTACATATGAAGAAACTGAGGCAGACATGGATTAAGTAACTTGTCCACAGACACATAGTACCCAAGAAAGGATTTGAACTTGGATCTTCTTGACTCCAAACAAAGCATTTTATTCCCTAGGTCCCTCTCATTTATCTCTACTTAAAGGACTTAAGAAAAGTGATTTCATTTCAAAAGAGGGATTGAAAAGAGAGTAGAAAATTCCATGGATAAAGCATCACATTAAAATTGAACAGAATCCAGGGAAAGAGCAAGAAAATTAATGTGTAGTTTTAGGTAATAAGTAATGTATAGTTTTAGGAGCAAGGATTCAGAAAATGGAAATCAGTAGGTCTAATCACAAGCATCAACAATAGTCACATTTAAAGAGGTTATTAAGTCATCAACGAAATGGGAATCAATCATTCTCCACTTATTGTTCAGCAAGATCGTTTCTTCCTGGGTCAATCCTGTTTGACCTTTACCCTAAAACAATCTTTCATGTAAGTTTTAAAAAAAGTGAAAGGCCTTAGAAAAGTTTCCACTTGTCCACCCACATTTATGGATGTAGCTACTGCCACTTTCCCCTCCTACTTCATTACCATCATCATATTGAGAGATTTTTAAGCATTTTGTGGAAGGGGGAAGGGAAGCACTCTGTTAGGCAACCTAAAAAGTAAATTAGATAATATTACCTGTTCTTTTAAGAAATTATCACCTAGATGAAGCATGCTTTCCATCTCAAAAGAAAGAACTGACATTGTCTGAATACAGTCTAAAGCATACTGTTTTACCACTTCCTTTCTTTCTTTCCTTCTTTTTTTTTGTCTTTATATACAAAATGTCTAATATGGAATTGTTTAAATGATTGCACATGTATAACCTATATCAGATTGCTTACCATCTCAAGGAGGAGAGAGAGAGAAAAGAGGGATAGAATTTGGAACTCAAAACTTTAGGGAAAAAATTTAAAATTCTTTTAACATGTAATTAGGGGAAATAAATAATATTTTAAAAAAGAAATTTTCATCTAGAACACATATCAATGATGTAGAGATATTCAAAATATGCATTAAATTTGAAAATGAAATTATTTATAGGCAAACAGTTAAGTGCTCTTAGAAGACTCACATGTAGGGAGTGGGGGAAACATCTGAATTCTAAGAGTTACTGTTTGAATAATGCTCTTCCAGGTGTGGGAGTGAGAAGGCTGACTTCAGAGAAGGATTAAAGGGAGATAGGGATTAGAACTAGTTTGTGATGTCATTGGCATAGGAACTCTCAGATTTGGAAATTCCCTCTACCATTACAGGTTGGCACCTTCTCAGCAACTTGGAGTGTTACAACATTGAAGTTTGAAGTGATTTGCCAAGGGTCACACAGACAGTCTATGTCAAAGGAGGGAACTGACTCATGTGTTCCTAGCTTTGAGTCCAGCTCTCTCTCTACCATGCCAAAATTCAGTAAATTTGCCTTAAAAAGCAGGTCCAAAACTACTCTTGAGTATTTGGGACCAGTGACCCATTCAGGAATTCCAGGGCCCTAGCTGAAACCTCCATTCCACTCTATTTTTATTTACCCCTTAACTATTTCTAGTTCAAAATTCCCACATGAGACCTTTTCTGGGAAGACCAAAAGAGCTATGCAAAAGAAAAATAGGAAATGATGGAACCAAAGGGGTCTGATAGATGCAAGTAAAGAGAATAGCAGAAGCTGAATATCTTGCTTCAATGCATAAAGGGACATAAAGCCACTATAAATAAAGGCTTTTTAGAGTTAAGACTTTTGTTTATTTGTCTTTTTAAAAAACAACCACTTGGCAGCAGTTTTGAGGATTCGATGGAATAAGGCACTATAGGAGTAAGGATCCAGAAAATATTGTGACTGCAATAGTTCAGGCAAGTAGCCACGACTTTGATTTATGCCCATATTTTCTATTCCTCATATCTCCAAACTAAATGCTAAGTGACCATGGTCACAGACTGTAATTACATGCCACTTGTCTTAGTTTGGAGATACGGCAAATCAGAACAGATTGTCATAGATTTAGACCTGGGAAGGACTTTTATATTACAGAGCAGGAAACTGAAACATAGGGAGGTTAAGTGACTTATCTAGGGTCATACAACTAATAAGTCAACTCAAAGCAAGAATAAGAGTCTAAAAACAGATTTGGAACCCTAGTCTTCTTGACTATCCAATTCTCTATCCATGAGGATATTTTGTAAGTATGTTGAGGCATGTTGCAAGAAGCAATAATGTGGGGGAAAGAATGCCAATCTTGGCAAAAGAAGACCAGGTCAAGCCTCTAGTACTTCTTAGCCATGTGACCCAGCACAAATTGCTTCACTATATCTGTGAAATTGCAATAATGATATTTGCACTAACTCAGGGTTGTTGCGACAGCGTGCAATAAAAGCATTTAGCACTAGAGAAATGTGAATTATTATTCAGCTTAAGAAAAGTATATCATTTCTTTTCTTTTTTTGCTTACATTCGTCATTAAAATGGGTATCTGCACGCTGGATTTGGAGTCATTCCATATATTTTCAAATTCTAGCTCTACCATTTACTATCCATGTGACCTTATGCACACCACATAATATTTCAGCTTCCTCTTCTATAAAATAAAGAAGGTGGACTGTCTAGACTCTTCTAGGGTACTTTCTGACCAAGTGATTCTGCATAGACATAGGATAGATAGACAGATAGATAGACAGACAGACTCCCTATAAAGGAGAAGACGTACTCTCCTTTATAGGAATCTTTGAAGATTTGATTGTATAATGGCTCTAAAGCACTTTAAACCACTCAAAGGAAAAGGTTATGAAAACACAGAGGATATTTTTAATTTTTTTAACATGAGTAAACTGAGGCACTTAAAAAATCATTTGACTACTCAGAGATGGTACCACACATATAAGCAGTACACAGGCCCTGACACATAGGAAGGGTGTAATAAATGCCTGTTGACTTGACTGACAGAAACAGAGCCCAGAATGTCTAGCTGTCAATCCAACCATCCAAAAGCTTTTCCATTTTAATAAGAACTCTGCTAGGCTTACACTCAGTTCTGCTTGGATCAAACCACTTCATTCCTATTTTGTATTGAGATCTTATACTTATATCCAGTTGATTGTGTTGTCTCTTAAGAATGTTTGCTTTGAGTCTTATACCAGCAGTAGTAAGGCCCCACAGACATGAATACAGGGTTGTTTCTTTTAATTCTGTGGAAGTTTGGTCCTACCAACACCTGAGTCAGGCTTTTAAAAAAACTATTCATATTATTACTATTCCAATGTACATAATTTTGTTACAGACATCTGTAAATCTAACCAGAAAACCTGAAGGACTAATAGAAAGAGAACTTCCATTCTATCCAAGAAAAAAAATGTAGCATTAGATAGGAAAGTAAAATATTTCAGTTGTTAATGAACCTGAGGTTAGGTGTTTTGGTTTTTTTTTAAAAACAAAAACATTCCAAATCTTGAATGAATTATTTTAAGTTTTCAGTTGGATAAAACCTTTCCCAAGGTCATTTTCCCATTCAAAAAGTGTTAAATGTCTATAAGAAAAAGATTCAACTCCTTCATTTTCAGTTTTGCAGTCAAGGACTTCTACAGTCTTCCCCATATCTACTTTCTAAACATGTCTCCCACTACATCCCCATAGAGAATCTGCGATTCCAGACACACTGGCTTATTTATTATCTCCCTATCATGTTCTTGCTTAGACTGCCTACCCCTCTCATCTTTACCTTTCTCCATCTTTTAAAGCAACTTTATATGCTATATATCTCTTGAAGTTTTCCAGGATCACATTACCTAACCTATGGGATTGTATGAGGTATTCAGGAAGACTAGTATCTCTGATGTGAGGTTTTGTCAAGCCCTTTTTAGAGTTGATCATCCACATTTGGTATGTACCTGATTCACTCAACTCTTACATATGGTTCCAAGAAGCTGTAGCATGCACGGTGGCCACACCCAGGTAAAACCATCGTGGTAGGTGGGTTAAACCATGTTGAGGGCAAGCAACAGACCTCAAAACCATGGGTGAGTTAGCGGGGTGTCTAAATGGGTGGATGAAAACAATTTGTTCCAATGACCAGAAAGTCAACTGAAGCAGGTGTGGGATTGCTTAGAACTGGGTCGGACCTTGAAATTGCCAAGGTCATCCACCGCATTCCTGGTCAGGCTATTACCACTCATGTTCAGTTTTATCCTGACACTGGACTTTGGTGACCCAGGAAGACAGCAAGGCTAACAACTTTGTGTGATTCTGCCTTACGTAATTTAATTCACGCACAAATCAATACATTACCCAGTAATGTCATTGGACCTCTTTGAAAACAAAAGATGAACAACCACTAACCCATGGCAATTACTCCTACCATTTATTTGGCACTACACTACAGAACACACTGTCTTCCAATAACTCATCTTGTTAGTTGTTTAATTCATGTTATTATATGGCTTATATTTATTTATGTGATACCCCTAGCTAGGTTTTAAGTTTCTTGGGCAAGGACTATGTGCCATGCTTCTTTGTGTACCTCACAGTACACAGAAATAATACAGCACATACAGTAGGTGTACAATAAATTTATCTTGAATTAATGAATAAACAATGTGGAAAGATACTGTAGCCAAGTAGTAGAGTATATTTGTATACACTGGAGTGTAGACAAGTAATCAGGGATACCAAAAGTGAGACAGTGAACAGGTTAATCCAATTATTCTTTTGGTAAATACTAATCAAAGTTGCTTCTGAGATGGAGCAACTTGTGCAATTTTGCTGATAACCACAGGTTATCCAGTAACTGGGAGACTGCCTGGTCAAACACATTGCAGGGTAGGCAGGAACAAACCCCCTAGATTTGCCAGATTCCATGGAAATATATCCACCAACTTTCTTTTTATACTGACAAAAGTTAGACAACCACAATGTCATTTTAAAGAGAAAGAAGAAAATACTTAGTATTTCTGAATGTTATTGACTATGGCCCCAAAGCTCTATGAAGCTCATATTTAAAGTCAGACATTCGTCCTTTGGCATAACTCAGAGTTATATGCTAGACATGAGCCACAATCTAAATAATGACATAGCTATATAGTACCAGTTCAGGGTCTAAAATCTGAAAGACCACAGGTCAAATCTGACCCCAGGTTCTTACTAACTGTGTGACCCAGAACAAATCATGTAAATTCTTTTTGCCTGGTTTCTTCAACAATCAAGCAAAGATAATAACAGCGTCTACCTTGCAGGTTGTGAGAATCAAGTGAATTAATATTTGCAAAAAGTAGTTAGCGCAGTGCTCGGCACATGGTAGGCTTTGTATAAATGCTTATTCCCTTCCCTTTCCCCTCCTGCTGAGTGTCTTTTGGGTGAGGTACAATGAAGTGCCTAGAATTTCCCATTAAACAAAGGCTTAGCATTAAGAAGCCATGCCTGTGAAAATGGTACAGATATGTTTCAGAGAAGACTTGTAACACTGACCATTACATTGTCCTGTGCGGAGAACTCCAGTCACCATCCATTACTTTTTCATTAAAATTCAAACTTCTCAGCTTAGTATTTAAAGTCTTTCACAATTAGCAAGCATTTATTAAACACTTACTATATGCCAAGTATATGTTATATGGAGTGGGGGGGGCGCGGAGGAAGAGAAAGAAAAAGAATACCTACACTCAGGGAGCTTAGATTCCATCAAGGGGAACTGATAAGTAAATACAAAATTATAGGGAAGGGGAGGATGGGAAACTATTTGTTGGAGAATGAAAAAAAAGATTTCATGTAGAAGGTAGTGCCTGAGTTTAGTTTTAAAGAAAGCAGAGAATTCCAAGATGTAGAAGTAGAAAGCCAGGGAATCCCAGGACTAAGAGGTAGCCTTTGCAAAGGCACAGAAATGGAAGATGAGAATGCCATGTGCGGAACAGTGACTAGTCTATTAGATCACAATCCAATAGATCACAGAGGGACTCTTGAATAAATATGGGGAGGTAGGATGCACAGTGATTGTGAAGATCTTTAAAGGCTTACCAAGAGGAGCTCATATTTTATCTTCAAAGTAGGAGAGAGCTTTCTGAATAAGGAAATAAAGGTAAGAAAGAGTCATGTAGAGGGCATACCAGAGAAGGAAGAGGCTCAAAGCAGGGAGATCCATTAGGAGACTGTTAAAGTAGTCCAGATGAGAAGAGATGGTTACAGAGGTGAAAGATCTGGTAGAAGTGGAATCATCAGGATTTAATGAAGGAAAGCGAGGAGTCAAGGATGACTCAGGTTTCAAACCCTAGTGCCTAGGAGAATGGTAGAACAAAAATAGGGAGGTTCAGAAGAGGGATGTGCTTAGAGAGAAAGACAATGTTTCCTTTTGGACATATTGAGCCTGAGATGCTTATGGGACATCCAGTTTGAAATGTCCAATAGGCAAGTGATGATGCAGGAATCATAAAAAAGCAGTCATGTGCAAATTGATGATAGTTGAACCCATGGAAGCTGATATCAAAGAGAAAGAGAGGAAAAAGTGAAGATAATCAATTATAATGCCTTTTTGTACGCACAAAGTTATGGGATCTAGGCATGTTTCTCATGGAAGAGGAGTCATTGGATAGGAAGAAATTAAAGATTAGACAAAATGGGATGCAGTAGGGGTGAAAAATGCCAGAACTAGAAGAGAATCAAAGGCACACACTAGGGCTCTAGCCTACCTTTCCAGAATTATTACACATTATGGCCGTATTCACAATACATTCTAACCAAACGGGCACTTTGGAGCACTCCACTTTTGACTTTTTTACCTTTGTACAGGTTGTCCCTCCCTCTTAAGTCCTGGAATGTATCATCAAGACATCAAATTAATACAATAAAAGACAAAAAAATGATAGGGATTTAACAGTAGTAGAAGAGATTAGGGAGAGATGGCAAGAATGCCTAAAAGAGCTATACAAGAAAGATCTTAACATCACCAATAATCACAAAGATGGGTTACTGATCTAGACCCAGACATCCTGGAGAATAAAGTCAAGAGTACCTTAAGAAACATGGCTAACAATAAGGCTAGTGGAAGTTAGAGAATTCCAGCTAAGCTGTTTAAAGCCCTCAAATGTTGTTAAAGTGCTACATTCAATATTCCAGTAAAATCGGACATCACAACAGCAGCCACTGGATTAGAAAGATTGGTTTTACCTCCCAGTCCTAAAGAAGGACAGTGTCAAAGAATGTTCTAACTATTGAACAATTGAATTCATTTTACATGCCAGCAAGGTTATGTTTAAGATTCTGCAACCTAGGCTTCAGCAATATGTGAATTAAGAATTACCAAAAGGGCAGGTTGGTTTTTGAAGAGGCAGAGGAACTAGAGACCAAATTGCCAACATTTGCTGGATTGTGGAGAAAGCAATGGAGTTCCAGAAAAACATCACCTTCTGCTTCATTGACTACAATAGAACCTTTAACTGTATGGATCATGACAAAATATGGCAAACCCAAAAAAAAATGAGAGTACCAGATCAACTTACTTGCCTTCTGAGGAACCAGTGTGTGGGCAACAGTTAGAACCAAATATGAAACTGATTAGTATTGGAAAAGGAGTACATCAAGGCTGCATGTTGTCACCACATTTAACTTATATGCAGACTACATCATGTGAAATGCCAGGCTGGATGAATCAAAACCTGAAATTAAGGTTCCTGGAAGAAATATCAACAATCTCGGACATGCAGATAATACTACTCTGATAGAGGAAAGGGAAAAAGAATTAAGAAGCCTCTTGATGAAGGTGAAAGAGGAGAGTGTAAAAGCTGACTTGAAACTTAACATCAAAAAAAAAAAAACCAAACTCTAAGATCTTAGCAACTGGTCCCATCACTTCCTAGCAAATAGAGGAAGGAAAAATGGAAGCAGTCTCAGATTTTATATTCCTCAGCTCAAAAATCACTGCAGACAGTGACTGCAGCTATGAAATTAAAAGATGCTTCCTTCTTGGAAGGAAAGCTATGGGAAGTCTGTACCTCAGAGACATCACCTTGCCAATAAAGGTTCATATAGTCAAAGCTATGTTTTTTTCAATAACATTGTATGACCGTGAGAGTTGGACTATGGAAGGCTGAGTGCTGCAGAATCAATACTTTGGAATTTTGGTGCTGGAGAAGACTTTTGAGAGTACCTTGGACAGCAAGGAGGTCAAAACAGTCAATACTTAAATCAATTCAGGCTATTCACTGGAAGGTCAAACACCGAAGCTGAAGCTTAAACACTTTGACCACATAAATGAGAAGACTGGACTCACTGGAAAAGTTCCTGATGTAGGGAAGGATTGAAGGCAAAAGGAAAAGGAGACAGCAGAGGAAGAGATGGATACATAGTGTCATGGAAACAATGAACATGAGCTTGGACAGACTTTGAGAAATAGTGGACGACAAAAAGGGCTGTCATGCAATGGTCCATGGGGTCAGGAATAGTCAGACACAACTGAATGACTAGACAGTCTCCTCACGATCACCTTTTAGAAGCCCTAGCTCCCTTCAAGGCTAGCAGGTATACCACCTGAAACCAAAAGCTTCTCCTCTCCTCATGCCCTCCCACCCCCAATTCCTCCAGTTGTTAGTGCTCTATTAACCCTCAAATTAGCATGGATGTGCTTATCTATTTACATAATGTAACTTCCAACAGAATGTGTGCTTCTTAAAGTCAAAGATTATTTTTCATTTTTGTGTTTTATATTCTCTTTCTTGCACATGGTAAACACAAAATAGATTAATGTGATTGAATTGAATCAGATTAAAGCTAAGGAAGCCTTAGTTGCCTGTAGTTACTGAGGTACGAGTCATTTTGATCCCACAAGTCTGCAAAATCAAAATCAGGATAGATTTGGAGGGGGTGGGGTGGGAAAATGCAGAGGGCTCTTAGAGTGAAAAGGGACCTATTTGACCATGCAAATTACTGATCTATTTTTTTAACATTCTTCCCAGCCCTAGTTCCAAAGGAAATTATTTGAAAAACAGGACTAAAGCTAGAAATGCAATTTTCCTGAAGTTGTCTACTCAATTAGTAACAAGACAATTAAAAAAACATGATCCATTTCTGCCAATCCTCAAAACACAAGGCAGGACTTGTCCATTTTGCCAATATAAATACTCAGTTCTGTTTCCAATGGAAATGGGGACTCAAAAACTACTTCTCTGGCAGCGAGTGTTATCACATGTACTACTACATATTAGCCAACAAAACCCCTTGTCAAAATGCCAACATTCCCCACCCTTCTACACCTCATTTGGTGAAGAGAGGCAATAGGAAATAACCCAATTCCTCTCGATCCATATTTGCACTAGGGTCTTTTCTCTATAAGGAGGTCTCAGGGACTTCTAGAGACATATACAGGAGATTAGATGAACTTTGAAGGATGATACTATAGAACTTCAACAGGAGTTTGAAAGCAATCAAATCGAACAGGGATATATATGTTATCAGTGGTTACTAATTCATGCATTAAGTTTTCACACACTTTGTTATGGTCTCTGGAAAAATTAAACAATTTGTATTTCATATTCACATGAAGAGGATTCAGATCTATACCTCTAAGTTCTAACCAACTTTCTGGCTGTCCTGGGGCTAAATGATTTCTTCCAGGAGGGGGGAAAGGAAGGGAGGAAGAGAAAAAAGGGAAGAAAGGGAGGAAAACAAAATCCTTCCCATCCCATGCCTCAAATAGAAGCCAAAGACACTTATTCTCTAAAGACTCTCTTAGGTTGGACTGTTTAAACTGTCATAGCCTCAAGGGATCATAGATCAAAGGGCTGGAGGTATCATAAAGGTCATTAAGTCCAACCCTCACCCCTCTTATTTATAGATGAGGAAACTAAGACCCTTT
Organism: Potorous gilbertii; assembly: GCA_028658325.1. Lineage (NCBI taxonomy): Eukaryota > Metazoa > Chordata > Mammalia > Diprotodontia > Potoroidae > Potorous > Potorous gilbertii. Next base: position 50,496 of record JAQQSK010004077.1, on the reverse strand, counting down.
CAGTGGACAAATTTCAGAAGTTTTAAACAGACTTAGAAGAATTCATCTTCTTTTCGGCTTATGAGCTCCTCGATAGCAGGAGGTTTTTTATTTTTTCATTTGCTTCTCCTGGCTTTAGGACACTAATAGATGCTTGTTCATTAATTGATTGGAAATTTCCAAGGGAAAATTCTCTGAGACTCCTGAGGGAGTATTGCATCCCACAAAGCCTGAAAGAGGGAAAAAGGGCAGATTTCATGAGAATATTTTTCCAGAGTACTTTGATACCCTTAGAAGTGATGTATCATGGAAATACGAAGCTTTTTTGGATATTATAAACAACATCCATCATTTCTTTTTTTAACATATTCATCAAAATTATTCTTGCCTAATCTGTTTCTCTTACCAGTTTTCATGAACGAAAACCCAAGTTCACAAAACCAAAAAAATGTAAAAGAATCCTTTTAAAGTAGAATTTGCTTCTATACTAGGATGTCTTCCTGAGTGTGAAAATGTGTTTTATTACCTTCATGCATTTCTGAAGTTTCCAGGCTTACTAGTCTCTAGCCTGGGAATGTAGAATATATCTTGGTTTAATCACACAAGCACAATGAAGGCCCCCTGAAACAATCCCAGCCCTTTTCCTGTCAGCAGTTGCCGGAGGGCACAACAAAGGGTGAAGGAGATCCATCATGAAAAGTCCAGTGTCAATGTGCTCTCCCAATTTATTTATTGACCTTCAATGCCCAGCCATACTCCTGACCCTCATGAGATGAAGCCTAAGGGGGAAATGGCCCTGAGTACCAATTCCGATATCCTGTTGTTCTGGGGTCTAAATTAAGTGCTAATTAATTACCACTGGCATTTTTGGCATTGCCTGTCAAATTGGATTTAGGGATATCTTTTCATTATTTAGACACAACAAAAATCACGTGTCTCCATTTCCTTTTCTTATACAACTGTATTTTAAAATTCAACAAATGTATCTATGACCACTGCAGGTAGCTTTCAAATACAACAGACAGGAATTGGTATTGTCAATTTTGATTAATAGTCCTTCATTAATAAACATCCTGTTATTCAGCCTCCACCTGCAGTTGCTGATGTTGCCTGGAATCAATTAACTCATATAATTTGATTTATTTTACAAAGGCATTTTTGGATGTGCTGTGCTGATGATAAAGGTTCTATATTAGCAGTTCTTGATTGCAAGTTAGATTGCACCTGAATGGATTTCTTTGTGTGTGCATGTGTGTGCATGTGTATGTTGTGCAAGTGGGTGGTAAAGAAATGTTGTTTGAGGAATTCTTGAATTAAAGAATTAATTTTAAAACTTAGTGGGGGGTTTTCCTCCTGAATTTTCAGACTTAGTTTAAAGACTTCTGAGACACAAGCCCTGAAAGTTGTGGAGCCTGACTCTAAAACAAACTAAAATTTATTAAACAGGTTAGCTAGTCTGCCATAAAATCAAGGAATAAAACAACACCCTGGGCTAAAGTTAAAAAGCCAACCAAGAGGATAGAAGCCCTGAATACTATTCAGGTGCAAATATAATTATGCAGCTATGTTTTTTTTTTCTTTTCCCTTAAATACCTGTCACCATTATGGTATTTAGATATAGTCTTAAAGTCTGTAAAGCACTTTCGGAGACATGTCTCACTTGAGTATCACAACTCCATGATAAGATAGATACTAAGTATTACCCATTTTATGGAGAAACTGGGGCTCAGAGAGGCTGAGTGACTGCCATGCTCACAAATTCAATAAGTGTCAGAAGTGAGTTCTGAACCCAGGGCTTTGTGGTCCCAAGTCCAACACGTAATCTATCAGGTCAAACTGCTTCTCTCACAAGCCATAAGAGCTAAGCCATTCCATTGGATTCCAACACCAATTAAATAACACTTCAGAAACCTCTGTTTTATAGGTTTTTAGAAATGGTAAGATATAATGACAATATCCTATTTCGAAGGAAATCACTGAACTTCATAAACATAGTATTCTGATCTTCATAATATTCCTGTAAGTACTCCAGGGAAATGGAAACTAAGTCATAACAAATGACAAAAGAAGAGGCTGTTTCTAAAGATCAAATTAGAATCTCCTCTTGCCCCCCAGTCCTAGGTTCTCACAGACAGCATAGTGGTAATGTTAACAGAGCCAGATCTTATGGGCTTATTCCAAAGAGCCAATTGCTAAATTTTCAGTCTAAGCATTTACACTTTGGAAATGAACCAATGCTAAAAAACATGGATTGGTTTATTGGGATTTTAAAAATTACTTAAACTTAAGAAAGTGATAGAAAAATGTAAATAATGCAGATTCAACTTCAAAGTGTCATGTGTACATTTATCTTTTTGAAAGCAGATTAATAAACATTTATCAGTACAACCCTGTAGTATAATCTAAAACAGTGACTTCTGACCTGTTTGAGTATAAAGATCCCTACTTAATGCAAAAAAGGCTAAGAATCACAATATGAAAGTAGTTATACTCAACAGATACTCATTGAGAGGGAAAAGTTAGTTCTGGTTCAGTAATATCTACATCCCAAAGTCCATTGAGATGAGATTGTCTTCTCTTTGGTAGAGATCAATGTGACTTCATTGCTTTTGGGAGCTACCTCATCTTCATCAACGCAGATTGGCAGCTATGGTGCACTTGATAGTCTTAGAAACTAGCTGGGGCATTGACAGATTAAATGATTTTCATAATCAATACATCTCATTGGCAAAAAATTTGAACCCTGGTTCGATCTGATTCTGAGGCTAATACTGTATCCATTACCCCATACCGCTTCTCAAGTAAAAATTTGTGATTTATTAGTCACAATTGTTACCATGGTTAATTCACATCTGGTTCTTCATGACCCCATTTGAAGTTTTCTTGGCAAAAATACTAGAGTGGTTTGCCATGTCCTTCTCTAGCTCATTTTTATAAATGAGGAAGATGAGGCAAATAGAGTTAAGTGACTTGCCCAGGATCACACAGCTAATAAGTATCTGAGGCCAGATTTGAATTCAGGAAAATGAGTCGTCCTGAGTATAGGCTGGGCACACTGTCCACTGTGCCATCTGTGCTACCACAGCATCTACCTAATCTATTCCTGATTAGCAGCATGACTAGAGTAGAAATACAAAATGCACATAATCTACCAAGGTCACTAAAAATTCTTCCTGTTGCCCATACTTGATAGAAGTAAGACCCTCAGTCCTTTATAATTCTGGTTTAGCAGTGGGACCTCTAGGTCAAAGCATATGAACACAGCAGAGTTCATATCACTTTCGAGAATTCACAGTTCCCTTCCAACATTGCTTATTCCCATTTTTTGTCATTTCTACCAAATTGCTACATGTGTAAATGAAAACTGAAGGGATTCTGGATAATATTTGTCTGATTATTAATGTTTTTAAGTATCCTTAGCTATGTTGGTACTCCTTCAACTGATAAAAAATTTCAACCCTTCCATCATTTACTGGATGGTCTTCAAGAATCACGAGATAGTAGTTGAAAAATTCTGCACAACCTAGAGACAAGCTTCTCCAGACACAGCTAGACTGGTCCTCTGTCAATAGATACACAATCTATCATCATTTCCCAGTAAGAAATGAATCAATTTTCTGCACAGGTTGGCAATCTGCAGAACAAAAATTATTTTTTACTCTAGATTAGATATAAATTCCCTTTCTCAAGAAGGAATTGAGCAGTTTCCTGGGGGACTGTGAGAAAACAAAAGGAATAAGGTTAAAACACTGACCCTTGGCCTCTACCACCCATTGAGAGGGATATTTTCTACTAACTGAGCACTTGCAGCTGTAGACAGAGAGATAACAAGGAGATTTTGGATAGTTACAGGCCAAGTCTAGAATCAGGGTTGGGGAATCTGTGGTCTTGAGGTTTCATCTGGACTCCCAGGTCCTTGGGTGCAGACTTTTGACCAAGTCCAAGTTTTACAGAACAAATTCTTTTATTAAGGGGATTTGTTCTGTGAAGTTTGGATTCAGTCAAAGGGCCACACTTGAGGACCTAGAGAGCCACAAGTGGCCTTGAGGCCCCAGGTTCCCTACCCGTGGTCTGTATCGTTAAAAAATCCAATCTTGATGTGAGCCTTTTCTACCTTGGCAGTCTAACCTGTTTGATGAAGGCAGCATAGTTCAATAGGAAGAAGACTTGAAGTCAAACCCCACCTCTGACAGTAGCTGTGGGATTTAGGGTAGGTCATTTAACTTCCTCAATCCTAATTTACCTCACATATAAAAGGAAGAAGTTGGATTAGTGGTGTCTGAGGACTCTTCCAAGAATTAATGAGAATAATCACTATAGAAGCTGACCTTATTCTTCATAACAGATCAGAATCTGGTATTATTCCTTTCGTTATTAAGACAGATTTTTTTGTTGTTAAATGAGAATTTCAAGTTTAAGAATTATGCCTTGATTAGAGGCAACAAAGTCCATAAACATGGACATTATTCTTTAGATTTCTCCCACCCCACTAAATTCTGAATTGAATTAGTTACAGAGCCTGCTCCATTTTGAAAAGAACATAAGTTGTGGCAAAGTATGTAAATCATGCCCTAACAGCTCCTTGGTGAAGCATAAGCCTATTATTGAATTCTTTCCCTGAACACCCTCAATAAAGAATATCTAATTTTAAAAAAAGATAATTTAGAAATATTTTATGAGATTTTCTTTAGTGACAAAAGTATGATAAATGACAATCGCTACCAAAGCATATGTAGTTTATATCCACAGTTTGCAATTAGAATTCATTAGACACAAGAGCTTACAAAGAACATTGATTTTAAGTATAGTTATATATATAGGAAATACAGAATATTAAATGCCAAACCTGCATTCAAACAGCAGTTTGATTATAAATGTAAGCATCAAAAAGTTTTAAAAAGTTATGAACACCACCATGCCATCAACTGGTTTTAATGTGTTATTAATGGTACCTATATGGCAGTAGGCTACGACCAGAAGCACATCCAATATAAGCATATTTTATAGTAGGAGCAACTTTTGACTGTAGACTTCCTCAATTTTGCTGGTCTGCTTCAGGACAGTAATCTGGATTGCCAACTCAAAACTCACTGATTGCCATTCACCACAAGCAAATCGATGAATATATGTATTTCTACGGTCTTCTGCTTATACACTATTTTCTAATTCGTTCGATCAACAGCCACTTACTAAACACCTACTATGTATCAGACAAGACGAAGTGCTGGATATACAAAGACAAAAATGAAGTAATCACTGCCCTCAATGGGAATTCCATTCTATCCAGTTAGAAAAGTTGGTGGTAATTCTCAGTGAATTAAAAGTACTATAGAAAATTAAATTTGATATTATTAGGTTTTGCTTCTGTGTGTGTGTATGTTTTAGGAGGGACAATAATGACCTTAATACAAGTAAATTGTCTCTGCCCTAACCTAGGGATCTAGAAAGCAATCCCACTGGTGTTTTTTTTACAGAACATTTTAAATGTAGCCCCTTTAAGAAAGTTGACCTAAAAGAAATGTCAAAAATCCCCTACTGAGCATGCTCACACTGATTATTTTAACCTTTTCTAACTTTAAAAATACATCACCATTTTCTTCAAAAACTTGGCTTCCTTTCCTTTCCTCAGTGGTAACTAAAGTCATGCCAAGTTGGATGTTTTTAGCTTCAGCTATTTTAGAGCTATATGTGATCCCCCCACCCCAAAAGGTTGGAATGCTTTTTTTTCCCCAGAGTGAAAAAGCAAGCATATGTTTTTAACACTCACATAACTTTAAAAAAAAAAAAAGGATTGAAGCTAACATTCTATGATATCCCACCTTTGGACTCATTCTAGTCTCAGGGTGCAGAATTTAAGTCTGAAAACTTGGGGATGCATATCAAAGAAACTAATATGGGTACTCAAGCCTCCAGAAATGAGGTCCGCAGACTATGACCATTGTGTGAAATGCATTAGCAACTTAAAAATCTGCAGTTATTGTTTTAAACATGGCAGGAGAGACACAGGGAGTTTGGAGTGTTGAGTACGATGGACCACACACAAATGTAATTCCAAAACATCAAAAGAAGATAAAACTCATGCTTAAAAACACTGGAGCATCTTGAATACATTTTTTTTCTAACCATAAATGATGTAGAGAATTAGAAACAAAGATGAGCCTGAAGAGATTTAGTCTACCCGATGGGTTGACTTTTTCTTCGAAATTAGGCCAACAAGAAAAGAGAATAAATGATGTGATGTGAGAGGTGGAGAGATCAAAAAATATAATTGATTTCCTCCAAGTGGAGTGTAATAAAAGATTGACTGAGTTATCCAGAGAGTCAATGAAAGCTATGTCTTCATCATTGTTTGTTGGAAAATCATCCTAAAACATCTCTACAGATTTACTTGTGCATCTAACAGCTACCTAATGCCCCTAAAACATCCCCTGAAGAGTGCAGAGGGTGCAATTTCAGCAGCTACAATTAGCATCTTTGAAGACAAGTTACAGTCCTGCTTAATATAAGGTAGCTATGCCAGTGGCCCCAACACACTGGAAGCCTGGATAGAAAAGTTTGTTAACATGTTCATATAAATACAGGAGAATTACACAGTCCCTCTTTTGAAGTACGTGGTGACATTGGATCGTGTTGGTGACTCTGTGCTATGCCAAGGTCACCCTTGAAAACGAATGCACAGTCTTACTAGACAGCTATGAGTTCAGACTTCTAGGGTTCATACCAACCTGGTTTGGAAAATTGAGAGAAAATAGAAATTACTGGATGAAAAATCCCTGTTATCCAGTCAAGTCAGAGGAACCATGGAGAGGGAAGATAAGATTTTTAGACATGGCGGAGACTCTACGTGGAGGGTCCAAATCAATTATTCTAACTGAATTGACCAACTCAACTGGTTGCTTTGGAACTATGAAAAGACAGAGTCAAAATAATTTCCAGAGAACATGAACGGAGGGATGGTTATAGCTCTGGTACCAGGCTATATATCAGCTTCTCAAAGGAAATTGTTTCTGCTTTACCTCCACACTCTTTACCTGGCCAGGTATTTTTACTGATCATCTAGGTTCCAAACAAACTGACTTGTAGAATGTAATAGAATGTTATTGTATAAGAAAACAAAATTAATAGTGGTGGAGAAAACTGGGAAGATCTCTATGAACTAATGCAAGGTGAGGCGAGAACTAAGACATTTGTACGATACAGAATTACAGGGGAAAATAGCTTTGAAAGACTTTAGAATAATATTGCTCTTACCGTATACAAGGTTCTCACGGTTCTGCTCATTCACTCATCACCATTTTGTACAAGTTCTTCCATGCTTTCTAAGATCACTGAGCTCATCATTTCTTATAGCACAGTAGCACTCCATCACAATCTTATAGCACAACTTATCCAGCCATTCTCAGTTCTTGACCATTGTAAATACACAGATTAAAGATAAAGGACACATGAAGAAAGATGCAATCTGCATCCAGAGAAAGAACTGATAAATAGAAGTATATATAGAATAATTTACATATATGTGTGTGTGTGTGTGTGTATTTGTGTTTGTTAGTGGTAACCATCTCTAAAGTAGGGTAGGGGAAAGGGAAGGACAAAAAGAAATTTGCATGATAACTATTATGTATTTAAAAGGAATAGTGAGTTGTATGTAAGAGATTTGCAGGTTTGTGTGTAATCATCTTTTTTATTATACTATGTTATAGAAATGTTTATTATTTTTATTTCCAGAAATTAAAAATAAAATAAATTTTTTAGAAAAAAAGCTTAAGACTTAGAACTTGGATCAATGCACCAATAAACTATAAGTACAGGTCACTTGTATAACTGCCAACCACCTCCTGCCAGAATGATGATAGACTTAAAATACATAATGAGACATGTTTTGGGGTATGGCCAAAGTAGGGATTTGTTTTGCTGAACTACGAATATTTTTCTGAAGGTTTTATTTGTTGTAGTTTGTTCAATAGGGGACAGGTAAAATTCATTAGTTAATTATTTAAAAACCGCTTTTTCAGGAGCTTAAAGGTAATTGAGTTGTTGATGATACTATGTGGCTGTCACCTTGCCCTGATTCACTCCAGCCCTTTTTTTCCTTTCAATTCTTCTGATACTCACTCATTTATTGTGTTGATTATACCCTGCTACCTTGCTTTGAGTCCCTTCATTTCCAATAGATCTCCCCATTGTTGATTCCCTGACTATACCCTGCACTACACTCTAACACTTGCATTAATCTTTGTCAACCTGGCCTTTTGAAGACACTGCTGCCCTAATTTGGGGGCAGCTAGGTGGCACAATGGATAGAGCACCAGGCCTTAAGTCAGGAAGACTCATCTTCCTCGGTTCAAATCTGGCCTTAGACATTCAGTAACTGTGTGATCCTGGGCAGATCACTTAACCCTGTTTGCCTCAGTTTCCTCACCTGTTAAACGAGCCGAAGAAACAGCAAACTATTCCAGTATCTGCCAAGCAAACACCAAAAGGGATCATGAAGAGTCTGAAATGACTGAACAACACATAACAAAAGCCCTACTTTCCTTCTCTTTGTCTGTGCCATGCTCCCCTAATCCTAGCTCTTGGTCAGTCTTTCTCTCCTATACTGTTGCCCTAGTTCCTGGGAGACTGAGAAGCAAGATTCCTGATTATAAGTAGGCAAAATTTTGAAACGAGAAAAAATTAGGACAGTGCTTTTTATTGACATATAAGGAAACCTTCTCTTACCCACAGGGGTCAGCAACTTCTTTGCAATTTATAAGTCTTAGTTGCCTAGGGCAATGGTGTCAAATTCAAACAGAAATATGGGCTCAGAGATTGTATATAAGCATCCTTGGGGACCACATATTGACTTGGAAAGCCATGTATTAACATTATCAGTGCTCTATTTAATTTTTATTTATTTTGTTAAATATTTCCCAATTACATTTTAATCTGGTTCCAGAGCACTAAGGAGAATTATAGACCTTTTGAGGCCTGGTATATGCTCAACACCTCTGACCTACAGTAATTAGAGAAAAAGTGACTGGTCCAGGGTCACATAGCCCATACGTACAACAGGCAGGATTGGAACACAGGTTTTTCTGGCTCTGAATCCAGCTCCTTAGGCACTTGGGTCATCATGCTATGGGAAAATGAATTGAGAAATTAAGAAAAATGAAAATAAGGAAAGTAAAACAGTGAATCGAACAGCTCAGCAGTTGTTTCCCTACTCCACTTGTCTAAAAAGAAAAATGCTAATAAGAATAAGATGAACTAAAAGATATTAACAGAAGAAATATAATCCACAAGAGCAGATAGAGAACAATATAGAAAATGTCTATAAGGAACTAGATCCTCCCAATGCTTCAGCATCTCCCTTTATCTAACTTAAGCACTTCTGGAAGCTTCCACTATCTCTTTCAGATCACAGAATTGCATTTGTAGTCAGCTATTGGTGATTTAAAGGATAATTATTCATTTTATGAATTAGCTAGTCTATTTTTTTTTAGCACGCTATTCACCTTTGGTTATACATCACTTATGTATCCTAAAGAGTAGTCACAAGAATGATGAAGTAGTGCTTAAATAGATCAAGATCGCCACTTATTAGAAGTTCTGGCTAACGGTGGTTTAAAACCAGTAACCAAAATGAGACATAGGTTCTGTCTATGTATCACATTCATGCACACAGTATCTTTCCTTTGGAGACAACTGAAAGTCAGTCACGGCTTCAGCATTAACCGTGTTCAGTCGTTTTTCAATCATGTCCACTTCTTCGTGACCCATTTGAGGTTTTCTTGGCAAAGATACTAGAGTGTTTTGCCATGTCCTTCTCCAGTTCATTTTACAGATAAGGAAACTGAGGCAAACAAGGTTAAGTGACTTGCCCAGGGTCACACAGCCAGTAAGTTTATCTGAGGCCAAATTTGAACTCAGAAAAAAATGTCTTCCTGGGTCCAGGCCCAAAACTCTATCCACTTTGCCACCTAAATGCCCCCTGTATTACCTACCAATTGTCTTAAAGGGTGACACAAGACCATAATATAAAGAAATATGATTTCTCCAGGCTATAGACCAGCCTCTGAAGAAATGTAATTCAACCAAGATGAAAAGAAAAAAAGTTTAAAATGTTTGCCCAAAGTAATGAGGGAAGGACACAGTACAAAAACAGAGAAAGTTAAAAAAGGCTTTCTATCATCAGTTATGTACTGTTTATGAGTCTAACATAAACAGTTAGCAAAGGATGTTGCTGTGCTGACAATGTTTGCCTTGCCTTACGTTCATCAGCTGGTGAATACCCCTACTTTGCAGCTAAGCCAATCATCCATAAAGAAAAGTACCATAAGTAATAATGAGAGCACATTTGTGTATGTTGACTAGCAGGAATTCTAATTTATCATGACATTTTATACTCAGCTGAAATGAACCAAACTGTTTAAACAAATTGGGTTTATATAATCAGTAACTTTGTAATCCCTCTAGATGGGGCCTTGAGGAGAGGTGCATTGAAAGAGCATTCCTGGAGATATAGATGATGAAGTTTAAAAAAAAAAAATCCTACTTTTTTGACAATGGACTTTTGATTATATATCCCAAAACAAAGCCTGTCACCTCAGTTATGATTTGCAGTTTTGCCATTTCAGGAGTTCTGCGTTCTCTTTTTTTGTCTGTTCAGTTTGTATATGTTGAAGACAAAAATTCTACTGCTAAGCAGTGCCAATGGTACTTTAACCTTTTCTCCAAGTCCTGGGCCCCTTTGCCAGTCTGATGAAGCCTAGGGACCCTTTCTTAGAATAATGTTTCATTAAAAATTCATAATGGAAGGAAATACTAAATTTTAGTTAAAGGTTAATAAAAATAAAGATGTATTTTTTTTTCTTTTCCAAGTGCATGGATTCTCCGAAATCTACCCTAGAACCTCTAAAAGATTTGTAAGAATCCTTAGTTTGACTCATTTATGTTACATAGTTAGAGTTTCAACCTCATTGTTTTTGAATATCAACCTCATTGTTTTTGAATATCAAACACTTAAAACTTAGGCAATTGGTAAAAGCTAATTATTTAAGGATAAATTCTTAAGGCAGCATTCCCCCAATACAAAGCCCAACTTGACTGGGTCAGTCCAGTGCTCGCAGCTGTAAGGCAGATGGATAAAGTCTGGACTTGGATTCAGGAAGATGAGTTCAAACCCGCCTCTGAAATCTACTAGCCGTGAGACCCCGGACAAGTCCCTTATCTTGTCTCTATTTCAGTTTCCTCTGTAAAATACTAATACTCACAGCACCTACCTCCCAGGGTTTTTGTGAGGATATAATGAGTTAGGCTACGTACAGCATTTCACAAACCTTAGGACTATAGAAATACTAGGACAAGGCAGGTGAGGAAGAGCAATATTTCTCCATTCTCCAACACACAATATATGCGTCAGCCTATACTTTACTCCCCCAAAAAGTGTCAACCCAACCACAGTGAAACTTTGGAGGAAAGCTCACTGGAAGAAACTAAAGACCTCTGCTTCAGAACTACCTAGAAAGTCTCTGCCACAAAGATATCTTTCTAACCTAATCATTTAAATGCTCAGTGCCCTAGGCCACTCTTCTGAGATGATAAATTACAAAGATGACTTCCATTGGTAGGAGTTTCTTCATCTGGTTGCTCCCAATACAAAAAACCCACAAGTTCAGTTTCTATCCTTATACCTTTCTAAACTAATTCCTGCCTTTTCTTCTTTAAAGAGGCAGAGAATATGGATTCAAAGTTCACCCCTGGAGTGTACTATCTGTGGGACTTTGGGAAAGTCACTCAGTTTCCAAATCTGTAAAATGAGAGTGTTAACCGAGGTAGTCTCTGGGTCCTTTCCAACCCTATGTGATCTTAAGATTTTCATTACACTTACCTAACTTTATTTTGGGCAGCTAGGTGGCACAGTGAATATAGCATAGGACCTGGAGTCAGGAAGACTCCCCATCCTGAGTTCAAATCCAGCCTCAGACACTAACTTAGCTGTATGATTGCAAAGCACTCCAGTATCTTTGCCAAGAAAACCCCAAATGGGGTCATGAAGAATCAGACAAGACTGAAAAACAAGTGACAACAAAAACCACCTTCATTTTGGTCTCAAAACTCTCAGAAGCTGATATCCTCATTCCTAAAATACCTTAAATCCAATTCAATAAACATTAAGTGCCTACTATTGAGCCAGGCACTGTAGCACTGGGAATACAATTAATTAAAAGAAAGGGAACCCCTGTACTCATGGAACTAACACCCTAACAGGAGATGACATGCAAAGGAGGCAGGAAAGAAGGGATGGAGGGTATCTTGTCCCTTGAACTCCGTGAATTTTTTTTTAACATTTTGATAGCTATATTTAACGATATTGGTTTTCTTTGTAAACTTATATAATTTATTTTATCCATCTGAAAGCATAATTCTGAGAGGGCACCCATGCCCCTCAAAAGCTTAAGAACCCCTGCTTTTAGAAATCATCTTTCTTTTATTCATTAAAAAATCATCTGTCTACATCTCTGGGTTTTCTTTAAAGTCAAGAAAGACTCCTCTAGGTCTGCTTCCCATTTTTCTTTCCTAGATCTTAATAAGATACACACACACACACACACACACACACACACACACACACACGCATATATACATATACACACACATATAAATTATACATATATGTATGTGTGTGTGTGTGTATGCAGAGTGGGCATAGAAGATCCGTATCTACTTCTACTAATTATCTAAGGCTTCTTGTTTTATTTTTGCCTTTCTTTTTCTCCTTCCCCTAATCCTTCCCTCTACCTCACCCCCCAACACACACACATATCCACATGTAAACATCACTACAAATCTATTTCAAGATTAATTTATTTTGCAACCAATGTTGAATTTCCCAATTTAATGTCTTGCCTAGAAAGTCCCTCGGGAGTCTGTTTTAAGATAAATAGAAAATTATATAACTAAAATGTATAATCCAGTTTAGAACACAGCGCTGAATATTTTACTTGGTTTGTTTTGGGTTTTTTTTTTAAACCCATAAAATCTTAGATATAGAAGCAACCTTGTTTTTGGTGGGAGTGGTAAGCTCATTTGGTGACACCACCAGCATTTAAACAGTGCAAGATGTTTGAAGAACTTCCTTTACTCATTGAGATCCACTCTTCTCTTCAATTTAGTTTTAGAGAGTTGTCTGGAGCATAAGGAGGTTTAAGTAACTTCCCAGCGTACCAAGGTCAGAGTCTGTATATGAATTGAAGCTGGTTCGTCTTGAATATGAAGCTAACTTTCTATCCTCCATACCATGATGCCTCTAGAAAGGACCATGCTGCTGTTGTTCAGTCATTTGGTCATGTCCAACCCTCCTGTCTAGGGTTTTCTTAGCAACGAAACTGGCGTATTTTGCCATTTCCTTCTCCAGCGCACAAAGGCAAAAACAGTGAGTAAGTGATTTATGTAGGGTTATACAGCTAGTAAGTATCTGAGACTCGATTTGAACTCGGGTCTTCCTGACTTTACGCCTAGTACTCTATCCAGTGAGCCACCTTGCTGCCCCATAGAAAAGACATTATAAGTTATCTAATCCAAATGTTGCCCAGTGCATAAAGTCTCTCTCCAACATCCCCCAATCGGTCATTCACTTGAACACCTTCAGTGACTCGTGAATAGAAGCTTGTTACTTCATAACAAAGCCTGTTTCATTTCTGACGCAATAATTAGAAAGTTTTGCCTCCCTCTTATTTCCAACCAGTGGAACTCCTTCTCCCTTATGGATCAATAGATACTAAATAAATTGAATCCATCTTCTATATAGCTTCAAATATTTAAACACAACTATCCTGAAACTACTAAGCTTTTCTCACCTCTGTGATAACCATTGATCCGTAAGTGTTTTTTAAGATGATACAATTTTAAATTCTCCACTAGCCTGATCTCCTTCCTCTAGACACATTCTTAATAGAGTATCTAGAATTAAACATAATATTCTGGAAGCCGTGCAGAATAGAGAAGGATCTTAACCATCACTTGTTCTAGACACTATGCTTCTATGAACACATTCTAAAGATTATATTAACTTTGTTGACACTCAACCCATATTGAACGTACATTTGGTGAACTCCCAAGACACAGAATCATAGACTTAGAGCAGGACAGGACCTCAGGAACCATCTAGCCAAATGCCATCATTTTCCAGATGAACTGAGACCAAGAGAGAAGAAATAATTTGCACAGGATGACAAAGTTAGCATCCAAAGCAGGAGTGAGCTGAGGTCTTCCTCACTCTCTCCTTTATATGATGCTGCCTCCCAGACTCCTTTACTTAAAACTTCAGGCTGGCCATATTTCACTCCATCCTGTACTTAAGCAGTAAATTTGTACTAATCTATGTGTAGGACATTGCATTTATTCTATTACCTTTTTTCTTCATCTAGTCCACTTTTCATATAGTCTACTGAGGTATTTTTGGATGCCAGTTCTGTCATCCAGTACATTAACAATATTAGTCTCAAGTCATACTAAAATTGAATAAATAAGTCTTAGATAAAAATATCTAGTAGAAAAAGAATAACAGACGGAGAAAAGCAGTGGAGGACTTACATGAACTGAGGCAAAATGATGTTAAGCAGAAACCTCAAAACACGTAATGTCTACAACAATGTGAACAGAAAGGTCAATAAGAACACAAAACAATCTATCAAACAATGCTATGGAATTTTAATAACTGAGCTGGATCCCAAAGAAAAGATATGTAAAACCATCTCCCCCTGTTCCTTTGTAGACATGGGGGACTCAAGGTGTGGTACAGGAGATAATGCCAGATTTTTTTTCAATATGTTGTAGTTTTACTGAACTAGGGTTTTTTTTTTCTTTTTAAAAATTCTTTGTTGTAAGGCATTGTTTTCAGGAAGGAACAGGGAGAAGGACACAGTGGAAAAATGAGGTGGTTGTTGTTTGTCCATCATTCTTGGAGAGGATCATGACATGAGGGAGGTGATGCCGTGACTTAAAAGTGAATTGAATTTAAGTGAGGGAGGTCTGTGCAAAGTCACCAGCCTCGTTTTCTTCTCCAGAGTCATCTGGATCCAGGGGCAAGATCAGGACAACTGGAGATGACCTCCAAAAAATTTAGGTGATGGAAAAATCAAAAGATACCAATAAAATATTTGTGAAATTATGTTTAACAGAAGAGGGTTGAGGGCAAAACCCTTCCTCATACCGCCAGTTAGCTCTCATTCTAGTTAGATATGGATACATTAAGCAATACCCCTGATAAGCTGAGTACATAAACTTAATCAATGCTATATCTAGCTATTATAATCTAGTCCAAATTTCTTCATTTTACACATGAGGTATCATGAAAAATTTTGTCACTTGCTTTGCTTAACTACAGATAATTCCTTGATCAACTAATCTAATAACCTTGTCTCAAAAAGGAAAAAAAAAGATGAGTTTGTCTGACGTAACTTGTTCTTAGTGAAATGATGCTGACTCCTTATTGGTACAGATTTTTTTTTACCAGTTCACATACCATCCACTTAATATGTGAGTTCCATGAGGGCAAACACTTTTTTCTTTTCCTTTGCATCTCCAGCACCTGGCATGCAGGAAATGCTTAATCAGCAAACATTTATCAGTATAGTCTGCTCTAAAATTCTGCCTGGGATTAACAACATATTCAACAGTTTGTAATTTGCAGAATCTCCCTTATTTTTGAAAACTGCAACATTTATTTGTCTCCTTAGTCTTTCAGCACCTTTCCCATTTATCACCAGTAGTGGGCCATCTCTCACACCTTAGTGTTCTTTTGGGTCCTTGGGACATCATTTATCTGAAGAGAGTGATTTGAATTCATCAGGGATGCAAAGTGCTCTCTTTATCTCTTTCATCTATCTTAAATCTGAATTCTTTCCAACCAATGTTTGCATCATTCTGTCCATTCTGATGGTCACTCTGCTTGCAAAATAGCAATTAGTTTTTTTTTTATTTTCTCTATTGTCCATTAAACTTATTCACTATGTGTTTCTTCTTCCTTTTCTTGTTAAACATAAAACTCAAATATCTATGTTTTGTGTCCTTGCTATTTTTTGTTCACAAGCCACCTCAGTTCATTCAATCTGACTTGTCTTACAAGTCTATGGAACTCTACTTTCCTAAAATCTAGAGTACCTGTCTGACCATGCGAATCGTCCTCTCCTTAATTGTCAAAAACTCTAGAACAGAGAATCTTAAACTTTTATGTGTCATAGCTTTAGCTTTCTAGTGAAGTCTGTGGATCCCCTTTCAGAATAATATTCTTTAAAGCATAAAATAAAGGAAGGAAGGAAGGAAACTGGTATTTATTAAGTATCCACTATGTGCCAGTCTCTGTGTTAAGTATCGCATTTGATCCTCAAAACAACCTTGGGAGGTAGGTGGTTGTCATTATCACGATTTTACAATTGAGACAAACTGAGGTCAGGTAACTTGCCCAGGATCACACATAGAATATGAGGTCATATTTGAACTCAGATCTTACTGACTCCAGGCTCAGCACTGTATCCACTGTACCACCTAGCAGCCTCTAAATAAAACACATGGAATTTTTTTTTGAAAAACCCAATTATAATTAAATTCATTTCTCAAAAGAAAAATTACAATAATAAAGTTCCCAAACCCCAGATTAAGAATCCCTGTGACACTGTCATTTTCTCACAGTATTCCCATCACTTTTCTTTTATCAAACAATCTTTCATTATAGAATAGAAGTCCAAAGTCACCATTCTCCTTTTTTTCATAAAAGAAACTTATAAACAAGTAAAATCAGTATGTTTGAATGATTACAAAGCTTCTTTTTGATATTATTTTCTATTTTTTGAGTCCAAAGAGGGACCTGATTTAATCTGTCCTCCTGTACTGAGACCTAGCATGATCAGAGCCCATGTGGTATCATCACAGGGCATTGGCCAAACAGAAACAAGATCTAGGAATTTCTGTACATTCCTGTAAGCCAGTCTGGAAGAAGAGTCAGAGGAGCCAAAAGATCCCTCATACCTGGGATGGGGGTGGGGAGGAAATGGTGCCAGACAAAATTTCAGATAAGAAGGAATTCCTGGATGTAGAGTACAGGCTCTGGAAGTGCCTCTGACCTAATGTGTGTGTCCAGCATTTTGTCTCTGCAGTCCTCTCTGTCCCTTCCCAGACATCTTATACCTTCCACATATTTTTGTCAGAGAGTGAGCTCACTTATTTCTTTTTGTGTTTTTTTAAATTATCTATAAATTGAGCTTTGTAGGAAGGGTTGTGAAGGATAAACTGTTACCCAACCTAAACATTCTGTTTGTACACTTTTGGCCTAAAGAAAAATATGCATAAACTCAAAACTTCAAAAAACAGTAGGATGAAAAATAAGTCTGAACATTTGATCTTTATTGTAATAGAATAGTAGAAAGAACAAGGAGTAAGAGCCAGGAAATATGACTTCTAATTTATACTCTGCCACTAACAAGCTACATGGCCCTGGGAGATCCACTTGATATCTATGTCTCAGTTTTCAAACCTATCAAGAAAGATATGGTACTACATGGAATCTAAGGACTGCTGTCTAAATTACCTTTGGCTCTAACATTCTATTGTTAGGCTTTGGTTCTTCTACTCAACACTTTCCAAGCATTCCCCATCCCATCTTCTATGGCTGACTTCAGAGGAGTACTATAACCTGCTGAGGAGGTGGAAAAGAGAAAGGCATTTAAAGATGTAGATAAGTGGGCTAATAGAGTCCACAATCTGTCCTAGTCTCTATGTCCCTTGGAGAGCTGTAATAATACTAATAACTCACATTAATAGAGCACTTTAGAGTTTACAAAGTACTCTCTTCCCACCAACCCCACGAGGTAGGTAGGTAGATTGGGTCAGGTCTTATTATCCCTTCTAGACAAAAGAGAAAATTGGAGGCATTCAGGATATTTAAGTAGCCTGTCTATGGGAACATTGTGTGCCAGCTGCAGACAATTAACCTGATGCACTTCATTCCCACTCTAGTGCCCTATCTACAAGACCAACAATGTACCTCACCTGCCTGCCTCTCTCACAACTCATCCATAAAGCTCTAATCTACTTTCCTGAGAGAACTCATTAACAAGTATTGAGTCACCACTGTGAACAGAACACTGTAGTGGGTGCTATGAACGGATGCCAAAGTAGAAGACAGGGAGCCTCATCTTGAGGAGTTTAACATCTCATTGAGGGAGGTAAAGCTTCTGGGCAGTGAAACGATATGAAGATAAAACAAAAAGCAACGTATGGGTGTAAAATGATATAGTGTAAATTGAACAAATACTGAAATATCAGGTGAGTCGGTGAAGTGATTAGAATGCATTAAGTATATTTCAAGAAGTCTTCCTAAAGGCTGTAAGTTTTAGGCCAGCTCTTAAAGGAACTGATGAACAGGAGGAGAAAACCAGAAAGGGGGAGAAAAGAGGAAGAAGTCTCTATTGAGATATATAAGTAATTACTCAGGGGCTTGGAAAGGAGCAGACAAAAACTATACACGTTTTTCAAATAGGCATAACCGACTTGAGCTATCTTCTTGATATTTATCATTTTTAAATGAGAAATCTAGGGCTTTTATTGGCTTTCATTTCCCCCTCAATTTTGAATTTATTTGGATGAATTAAATCCAAAGGTGCATTAATTCCAGATGGAAAAAAGAAGCAGGCCTATAATAGCCAGCAAGCAACTCATTTTATTTTCTTTCCTACAGGACCATAGTTCATTCTCCAAGGAATTTAAATATGATACTGAATATGAAATGATTTCTCTATCCTTTCTACCTTCATTGCCTTGGTAATTATGTCCAAAAAGCAATTCCATGACCTTTTCCAAAATGACACCTTGAGCTGTTGTTGATGCTCTAAGTGACACCTTTGTCTTTCATTTTGACACCAAATAATATTGATAATTAAATTACTTTGGCAGGAGAAAAGAAAAGGCAGTTTTGCCATTTAAGGTAAATTTGCAAAGTAAATCATTTTTGCTGCTCCTGAGATTATTTACATCTATTGCTTCTATGAGAGTAAAAGGGAAACTTGTCTCCTCCCCAAAAAAAGTTCAACCAGAAAAATTCTTTATACATCTGAACCATTTGGAGTACGTTTTTGCATCCTTAAAATGCGCATGCATAACTAACTGTTCTTTGCAAACATAGAACATCATAGGTGGAGGATATCTTATTACCAGGTTATTTTCCAGTACATTTGGCATAGTTAAAATAAAGTATATTAACTTTCTTGTAGAATAATGTTGAAAACAGAGTTGTCCCAGGCCTGAAAGCCTCAGCCATTGTAAGTGAGTTAAAAACTGACAGGAGGTCCAAATAATCAACTCTGCCTGGTGCATATACTGTAGTTTTCCCCTGGGATATCTGGTCTAATCCTACAATGTATCTGACTGGCATGAATGTAGAATTACTTTCAATAAAGATTTTATTTCAAGCTTGGATGATTTCCCCCAAAACATCTTGTCACTGAGGCAAAGTATATCATAGAATATCTGATTTTTTTTCCCACAAGTCAGCTTTCAAGGGGGTGAAAAAAAGCATTTCAACACAAGTACTCAACTCGGGTCAATTCACTGGTAAAAATCACGTTTTAACGCATCTAGCCTGATTAAAGATTTGCTATATTTAAAAAATCAAGGAACTGTCAAGGATTGCTTTCCCCAAAGCTTATATATGTAAAGAATAAGTAGCATATTTGTTTTTCTATCGTTTGCAGCCTCTATTCAGTAGCCTGTAATCGAACTGTGCTCAGAGAAAAAAAAAAAGAAAACATTTTTTCCCAAGCTAACATAAAGGCATATTTGCTTTTATGCATGTGTGGAATAGTTAGAGGTCCCTTCTTCCAATGAAGATGGAATTGTTTCTTGGCTAAATGATAAATATTATATATATATATATATATATATGTATATATGTGCATATATACATATATAAAATTTCATTGCTAGGATCATACTAAAAACTTCTTTTTTGGTTCATTTTTTCATCTCTACCTTATCATTCAGAATACCAAATTCAGTCATCTTACTAAACAATAGGTTAACACTACATTGTTCTATATTGATTTTACTTAAATGTTCAATTTTGTGTTTATTTATAGTATCTCAACCAAGGTACCACATTTAACTTTTTTTCCACAAAATATTAAAAATAATTTCTTTACCTGGTGAGCTCTACTCATAAAGGGTTCCCACAGAACTTTTCTGACTAGATTAGATAATCTGTGAGATTTTCACTCAATCAACAAACATTTATCAAATACCTACTACATGATTGGAAACATGATAGGGGCCACAAAGACAAAAATGAAAGCATCCCTATCATCAGGGAACTTGTATTCAATTGGGAGATATAACATACACACACACACACACACACACACACACACACACACACACACACACAGATACAAATATACATAAAATAAACTGTTGGTGGGAACAGAAACTAGCTGTCTGGGTGATTAGAAAGGCCTCAGGTAGGAGCTTTTGTTACAGTTGAATTTTACAGCAAGTTGGGAAAGCCCAGAAGTGGTAGTGAGGAAGAAATCCATTCTAGGAATGGAAGACAACCTTTCCAAAAGATTGAGGACAAAGGCAATGGAATGTATGACAAATGGCAAGAACAGTTTGGTTGGAACATAGACTTCATGGAAGGGATTAATGGATAATCAACCTAGAAAAAAGAGGAAGGAGCTAGATTATGAAGGGCTTTTATTTGAATTTGCTCTTAGAGGAAATAAGAAGCCACTGAAGTTTATTGAGCAGGGAAGGGAGGTGATCCGATCTGTGCTTTAGGAATACCACTTTGGAGGCTATGTGGAGGACAGAGCCAAGAGGGGAAAGATGAGTGAGAAAACATTAAGGAGGTTGTAGCAATTGTCCAGATGAAAGATGAGAAGAGTCTTAACTCAGGTGGTGACCATGAGTGAAGAGCAGGAGGCAGACACAAGACACATTTTGGAGGCAGAATCAACAAGACTGATCCAGCTTGATGGGATGAGAGAGAGGAGAGTTCAATATGACTCAGTTTTAAAAATGAATGATTGGAAAGATGGTGGTACTTGAAACAGAAATAAGGAACTTCAGAAGACAGGTGGGTTTGAGGGAAAAGAAATCAAGTTCTGTTTTTGAGATGATGTCAGTGAGATACCTGCCAGACAACCAACTTGAAATGTATAATAGTCAGCTTTGGATGTGGAAATAGAACTGAGGGCAAAGATTAAAACA
The DNA here is from genome assembly GCA_028658325.1 of Potorous gilbertii. Taxonomy (NCBI): domain Eukaryota; kingdom Metazoa; phylum Chordata; class Mammalia; order Diprotodontia; family Potoroidae; genus Potorous; species Potorous gilbertii. Next base: position 29,274 of record JAQQSK010004077.1, on the reverse strand, counting down.
GGATCCATAAATCTGGGAGTCATTTTTACTGAGATGTTGAAACCACAAGTTCTGATGAGGTCACCAAGAGAGTATTTAAAGAGAAGGCAGGCCAGGAGAGAGTCTTTAGGGGACATGACTAAAGCTATGACAACAAAAGCCACTTTTGCTATGTGCTGAGTGAGAGACAAAGTTAATTTAGGACACAGTCCTCACACCTCATGGAAAGTACAGTCTAGGAGGGAGACAAGACACAGACATAGTCATACTATATAGCACTTCTAGTACAAAATTTTAGTGTAAAGTATCATTATACTTTAGTGCAAATTTTAGTGCAAAACATAATTATATTTTAGTGTAAAATATAATTATCATTGCATTATGAGGTTGAAGGTCTTTGCCATGGATTGTGGGGACTAAGGATGATGTGGCATTTGAGTGAAACTTTAAAGGATGGACAAAGAGTACATTCCAAGTATGGAGAATAGCTTGATCTAAGACACAGAGGTTAGGTGGTACAGTGGATAGAATGCAGGGTCTGAAATCACGAAGACCTAAGTTCAAATCCGGCCTCAGACATTTACTAGCTGTATGACTCTGGGCAAGTCACTTAACCCTGTTTGCCTCAGTTCCCTCACCTATAAAACAAGCTGGAGAAGGAAATGGCAAACTATTCCAGTGTCTTTGCCAAGAAAACCCCAGATGGAGTCACGTAGAATCAGACAGTATTCAAACAACTCAAGAACAACAAATATGTCCCAAACTGTTCACCCATTTCCTCTTTCTGTTTAGGTGGTCTATAGTATACTCCAAGGACAATACTGCTTGTGGTTTCTAATTGACAGGACTGGGTAACCACGTAGTGCTTGTAGGCAATTGGAAGGAGTCAGTGGTGAGGAAGAGACTAAAGATATACGAAAAGTGAGGACTGTGGGAACAAGATCTTAGAGTAAGAAAGGAAAGAGGTAGAGGGATCAGCTTTCAGGAGATGTGAAAGAAGAAAGAGTGGGTAATGGTGTTGAGGAGGAGGAAGCAGGCTAAGGAAACGCAAGTCAAATAATCCCATATTCTCAATGAAGTAGGAGGCTGGTATTTTACTATAGGAATGGGGAGTAGTGGGGCCACTGGGTGAGAGAAGAAAGGTTCTAGTAGTCTCTCTAAGGGGCAAGGTAGGAAATCAATAATAGCTTAGAAAAAGATTGTTGATCAAGGATATGGCTGAGATTATATGTTATGCATCAATTCAATTTCATGATTTTATCTAGAAATGTTCCAGCAGCCCTGGAAAAGGAAGTGAGAAACTGACTCCTCAATTCCCTAGAGAATTTTTAGTGAACACTCACATTTAAAGACCAGGAAAATTTATGCTCAAACTGCAGGTTGGTTATACAGGGATAAGAATTTACAGGTCATGAACAATCGGTCAGAAGTGAGGGATTCTACTTCAATAGCTGGTAAAACATTAAAGGGGAAGATCATGTGTTTGAGGCTGTAATTAGGAACAAGTAAAGCCAGAATGGGGAAGGTGGGTTAGAAAAATAGAGAAGGATCAAGCAACCAAGTATATTTGCATAGTGCTCAGAGAAAGACCTGAAATAAATATACTTGCCCTCTGGAGAAGCAGGAGTCTTAAAAAATTTGTTTTTGTTATTGTTGATTGAGTATTTCTCACCTTCAAAGCTCTTTCCATCATAAACCATAAAATTTAGGACTGGAAGGGATCTAGTCTGCTACACCTAATTTGACAAATGAGGGAGCTAAGTATGCCCATCATAACCAAGAGACTAACAAAGTCAGAATTCAAGCCCAGTTCCTGATTCCTAGAGATCATCTATTCCAAATCCGTATCAAGAACATACATCTCTTTTTCAATATCTTTATGAATAATCATCCAGTTCCTTCTTGGTCCTTTCTAATGACAACAAACTTACAGATTCACAACATGCAATATTCCATTTTTCAGAGAATTCTTATTGTCAGAAAACTTTTCTAATATCAAGCTCAAATTTACCTTCCTATAATTTCTGTTCATAGGCTATGTTAATAGTTCTGCCTTCTAGAACATATTACACTCTCCAAACCTCTGAAGAAGATTCCACTGCTCCACATCTTCAATTATCTAAGTTAAAGATCTCAAATTTCTTCAACTGTTTTTCATATAAAATAGTATCCATACCCCTCTTTATCTTGGTCACCTTTCATTGGATGCTTATCCTTCAACATCCAATCTTAATCTAAAATACTTTGTTATTAGACCTCACTTTAAAAAAAATAATGATAGTTTTGGAGGAAGATAAGCAACTTCTGTTAACCTACCTCTGGTCTGAAAGTGCTAATAATATGAAAATATTCTTACTGGAAAGTGAAAAGATCTTTCTCAATTACACCCTCTTTCAAAAAATAATAAGAGGAAGAAACAAAAAGAGACTTTTTTTTTCTTCTTGTGACATTTTCCTTCCTTTTAACCAAAATTGCTCAGTTCTAGATAAGGAATTTTCAAATTATATGTGTTTCAGTCATATCTTCTGTCCCACTTGGCTTAATTGAACTTCATGCACAATCCTCAGTGTTGTATATAAAATGTGATTGGTATATACTAGCCCTTTCTGCTTTCCTTATTAGGCAAATTCAGGTGGAAGGTAAGATCAGATTTATTTTCCTTTGCAGAAATAATTCACCATATGATGTGTTCCTTAGTTCCTCTCTCCTGAGTCCAATGCCTTTCCCAGGATGCTGAAGTTACCAGCTATGCTTAGTGCTACAATAGAAGCTGAGTAAATGAAAACATGGACCTCTTTTGCTACTGTCAGTAGGAAATAATAGTCTTATGGGAAAAAGCCAAAGGGAACACATGGTTAAGAATTTTTTAATTCCTTCACTATTAATTTTCTACTCAGAAGGTAAGAAATGAGTAAGGATGCCTTTAGAAGTAGGCAAACTTCCATATGGAATTACTTCTAGGTAGGGGACAGTCAAGATCAGTGTGTTTCCTAACATCAAGTTCGAATTTACCTTCCTATAATTTCTGTTCATAGGTTATTAATAGTTGTGCCTTCTAGGACTGTCACTTTTCTCATATGTAAATATGTCCTCTGAAGTTAATTAAGTGGCCAAAAATAAGGTCGCTCCAGATTCCTTTATGGGGTTGGCAAAAATTAGAGATCTGATACTGTTTTAGATCAAATGCCACTTATTTTTACCACAGACCACAAAACTGGCATAGGACTAGGAAATGAAGAAAAGAAAAAAATCTAGGCATTCCTCATTTTATATGATCATATGTTCCAAAAAGTTCACCCATAAAGCAAATCTGCCCTGAATCTACAGGCAGGAGATGAAAGTGTTAGTCCTGACTCTGGGACAGATGCATTATGTGACCTTGGACAAATCACAGGTCATGTTTAGGTGTCAGTTTCCTCACCTGAAAATAAAAAAGGGGAGGAGCTGTTGGACAAGAGGATATCTAAGGTCCCTTTAAGCTTTAGCATTCCTGAGTGGAAGGATTATTTTCCTTCTTGTATTTGTATCCCCAGTGCATAGCACTGTACGTGGCTCTAAGTAGGTACTATGCATTGATTGATTGAATGATTCTACTGTTTTTTGTATTATACTCATTTCATAATAAGAGAAAATTTTTATGGTGAGGAAGTAAAATCTACCCTGCACACACACAGGCCCCCACTTGAAAACTACTAAGAAAGAGATGGAGTTAAAATGGTGACCAACCCATGGCATCCTATGCTTCATAGTAGACCAGTAGCTCTGTTGGCTGTGTATAGACCTAAAGCAGTAATTCACTTTAACTTACCACTTTTATATGACTTCCAAAACCACCTTCTTCTTCCCTCTCTTTCTTTCACACTCCTTCCATTTAGAAGACTCTCAACTTCATATTCACAGTTCCTAGAATCTAGTAACCTTTATCGGTTTTTACTACAGTAAGTATTTATAGTGGCAAATAGAGCTTGACTACTATATCACAGTTAACCCAGAAAGTGGTACTACCTAGCACAAACTATATTACAGACCAAAAAGTCACTAAATTGGAGGCCTCAGGTTAGGGGAAAATGACTTATTTTCTTGTACCACATTTCTGGAATTGCATTAGTCTTTTCTTCACAAAAAAATTTCTTATGAGATAGACTTACATCATCAGCTGTGTCTTGGACATCTCAACCTGGATATTCCATTGGTAACGGAAACTAACCATATTCAAAATAGAACTCATTATCTTTTCCCCCTTAACCTCTACCCTCTTCCAAATTTCCCTGTTACTGTTGAAGGAAGACCAATCTTCCAGTCACCCAGACCAACAATTTCACTATCATTCTCAGCTGCTCATTCTCTCTCATCCCACATAGCCTATCCATAGCCAAATCATGTCGTTTCTACCTTCAAAACATCTCTTGTGTATGTGTTTCCTCTCCACCCATACAACTACCACCTTGGTAGAGGTCCTCATTACCTCTTGCCTCAACTATTACTTTGCCGCTGTTGTTTCATTGTTGCAGTCCTGATTCTTTGTTACCCCATTTGGGTTTTTCTTGACAAGGATACTGAAGTAGTTTTGAGAAAAATGATTATTTTGCTATTACATTAACAACTAGTGATTAAATTAGAATTAAGGTTTCTCTTCCTTCATTTCTCATTTAGGGACCATGTAGGTTAGTCAACCAGTCTCTGAAGGACATGGTTGATTGATGAGATGTCTCCTAACCCTCAGGAAACATGTTCCTCCATCTTGGGCAGAAACCCACCTAACTAGGAGACCTTAAGTTTGTTTAAGGTATAAACAGAATCTTATGTAGGTAAATTCTTGACCCAAAACAATGAGCCCATGTTCTTGCATTGCAGTTAGAGTTTAGGGTGACCCAGCTCATGAAGGAGAAAACCAACCAGAGTGGTCTGGGTGGATATGGAGGCAATTGAGGGTCTTGATCAAGCCACATTCTCAGCAGGAGGAGGTGAAGACTTCAATACCACCTCATTAAAATGTCCACCAATCAGGACTGATTTTTCACTTGTCAGCAGCACTAACTTCTCCAAAAATGTATTTAAGACTTTCAGCTTCTCCATGAGAGAAACCACTGACCATCAATTTTATTGATTATTAGCTAGCCTAATTAATAAATTGAGTATTAATTACCCAGAAACTCAGTCTTTCATGTTTTTCATTCATCTCAGTTTGATATTTCCTTCTCCAGTTCTTTTTACAGATGAGGAAACTGAAGTGACTTGCCCAGGGTCATGCAGCTAGTTAGTGTCTGAGGTCAGATTTGTACTCCCAAAATTAAGTCTTTCTGACTTCAGACTTAGCACTCTATCTATTGTACCACCAGCTGCCTTGACTGTTATGATAGGCCTCCCTGCCTCAAATGTTTCCACAATTCAATCCATTCTCCACCCAGATATCAGAATGACTTTCTTAAAATATAGCTCTGATCATGTCATATACTCTTCTTCTCAATGAACTCTAATAGCTCACTAGTAATTCTAGGATCAGATATAAAGTCCTCTGTTGAGCAGTTAAAGCTTTTTATTAACTGGTTCCTTCCTACCTTTCTCGACTTCTTATGCTTTACTTCTCCATGTGTTCTAGGCTGTAGTACACTGGCTCACTTAGTGTTCCTTGTACACACCAATCTAACATCCCCCACTGCTTTGCCATTGCACTAGTTGCACTGGGATAAACACAACAATCTATGAGTAGATGCAGTTGCCTGAATGGGGATCCAGCTAGCTGGGTAACTCAACTCCTCCTCTCCTGGCTTTCTCCCCCTCCCCTTCCTTCTCTTCTCCAAAGGAAGGTAAATTTGGATGACCAGAGAATGACCAGTAACTTGGGGTTTACTGGCTAGATTTCTTCCTTTCTCTTTCCTTTCATCAGATTTGACTTAAGGAAGGAATAGCACACACTCATTTGGGTATGGAAATCTATCTAACCCTACAGGAAGGCAGGGGGAAGGGGATAGAAGAGGAAAGATAATAGAAGGGCCGGCAGATTGGGGAAAGGGGTAATCAGAAGCAAATGCTATTGTGTTCAAGGGAGAGAATGGAATAAATCGAGGGCAGGACAGTATAGAGGAAATATGGTTAGTCTTTCACAACATGACTGTTATGGAAATGTTTTACATGGCTACACATATATGACCTACATGGAATTGCTTGCTTTCTCAATGAGGGTGGGTGGGGAGTGAGAAGGGGAGAGAATGTGGAACTCAAAGCTTTAAAATGAGAAATGATGACATGACTTGCACTTGACTTGGCTAGATCTGATCCCTTCCCTTCCCTTCTCTTCCTTTCTCTTCCCTTCCTTTCTCTTCCCTGCCCTGCCCTTCCTGAAACCTTAAACCTACTGCACTCTGAAGCCCATAGATAGGACAACACAAGGCCCCTGCCTAAGTACTGTTATCTGGACCCTCCTGGCTTAAGAGTGATTATCAATAGGAACTGTTGCTGTTTTCCTCCCAACCTGATGTAGTTATTTTTATTTGCCTCATTAAAGGCGTCTTCCCCTGATTACTTCTTAAACAAGCCTATTCACTGAATGGGTGTTACCTCACCCTAAGTGAGTACCTGAACAGACCTTGATCTAAAGGGGTCAAGGTCTCCCATTGCATCCTAGGCCATCTCCACTCATCCTGATGAATATCTGGTCACTGGATTCAGATGGCTCTGGAAAAGAAATGAAGCTGGTGACCTGCACAGCCCTCCCTCACTCAAAACAAAGCCAAGTGCAAGTCATGTCATCATTTCTCTGATGGCATGGTCTTCTTTGGCCACCAAGGACGAACACAACAACAACAGTTGCACTGGGCATGTGGTCCCTCCTTCCCTCATCCTCTTGGCTTTCTTCAAGATTCAGCCCAAATCCACCTTCTGCAAGAAGCCTTTTCAAGTCCTCTCACCTGCCCTCCCCTTTGAGATCACTTTCCATTTATTTTTTATATATCCTCTATATACCTAGTTATTTGCATGTCATCTCCCCCATTCTAGTGTGAGCTCCTTGAGGGTAGGAACTGTTCTTGTTTCCATTTGTATCACGTCCTTCACACAGTGCTTGACATATAGCAAGACCTTCGTAAATGCTTATTGACTAACTGATCCATCCACTCCCTTGAATTTAGTTCCCATTTCTTGTTCTGACCCTGATCTCTCTTCTAAACACCAGATTCATAATTCTGATTGCTTACTGGCCCTCTTTACCTGAATGTGCCACCTCAAACTCAATATACCTAAAACTGAACTCATCTTACCCTCTAAACTGTTCCCTCTGTCTTCGCTTCCTTATTTCTGACAGAGAAGTTCCCTTTATCACTGAAATTTAATACCTTGCAGCTTACCTTTGACTCCTTTTCCCTCTACTCCACATCTAATCATCTGCCAAGTCCTATCAATTCCACTCCACAAAGTCATCCTTTGTTTTTCAGCATCACGTCTAGTAACCTAGTTCAGACCCTCATCAGCTTTCAATAGTCTCGTAGCTGTTTTACCCATTTCCAGATTTTCACCTCAAATCCAACCAAACACTGCTGCTAAATTAATTATCCTGATGCCCGGCTCTGATCATGTTGTTTCCTTGCCCAAAACTTCCAGTGCCTCACATAATTGCCCACAGGGTTCACAATCTGGCCCTGATTGGCCTATCCTTATCTGACACTATTCCCCTTTAAGCACCCCATGCTAAAATGAAACTGGTCTAGACACAGTTCTCTCAATATGTTTCACACTTTCCAGTTTCCATACTTTTATTCATACCGTTCTCTGTTACCAAGATGGATTCTCTCTACCATCTCTACCTACTAAAATCCAGCTCATTTAAGACCCAATTCAAACGCATCTCTCAGCTTTCTAGTCTTCACTAATCCCCTAAGCAAACTTGAACTCATTTTCCTCTAACTTCTCAAAGCGTCTCTTACATAGTTAACACATTCTGTTGTATTAAAGTTACCTGTCTTGTCTCCCATACTAAACATACTAGACTTCTTGAAAGTATCTTTTTATCCTTTTATACTTCTCAGAACCTAGCACAGTGCCTTCAGCATAGTAGGTTCTTAAAAGTTATTTCAGCCTAGAAAGTATTTTAATGCAGCTAATCATTAATAACTGGGTTTGGGAAAAAGTCAGAAACAGTCTCAGATTCAAAATAATCGTGTTTATAATCAGGTCAAAATGCTACTTCAAATCTTGATTGAAAGTAGTGGGTGAGTACAAATCATAAATGAATTCATCTAAAACAATTAATTTGCAAATTAACATATGGAATTATTTCTGAAACATTTGGTAGTGACCTCTCAATAGCATGAGCTTAGAAGTCCTTGTAGCAGGTTAAATGTTGAATGTAGGAAACGATGCATTTGTAACAGGACTTCTAAAAGAGCAGATAGTTTTCTTTTGGTTTCATGCTGCTCAAAGGCTATGTCAACATGCAGCTATGATTTTAAGGGGGAAACTGCAAAATTTTTTTCAGATATCCTGATTTTCTACAACAGCACTGTAGGAAGCAATATAGGTCCTGTTAGGTGAGACAGGTAGGTATGTATCTGAAACCACTCTCTCTCAAACCATCACCACTTAAAGACAACAGTAACATAGGAAAAATCAAGTGTGAGCAAATTATCTTCATTTGTCCTGTGTTTCTATAATTCTTTCATTTTCAAAGTCATAATCTCAAGCAGGACCTAGGTCTTTAATACTACATGTGGAATCCAAAAGGTTGAATAGTATTTTGTAAACCCAGTGTGGTCTATTTGCAAGGTTTGCCTTTCCCAACATACCTTCCAAATTTCAAAATCAATAACCATTCCAAAGTCGTATGTGTTGGAAAATTGCAACCTTACATACATGTGGAAAACCAAGCTTCCTACACAATGACTCCATCACTCGAGAGTTGTCCTGCAGTCAATTATGTGGCTTCCAGTTTCCTTTGCAAGTTACTATGGTAACAGCAAAAGCACAAATTAAAAAAGTATTTTTGCTTACATATGTCCATTAGAGATGAACTATTAGACACTTCAGAATTCTTAATTCGACATAATTTTCCCTTAGTCTTTATGATGAAGAGGGTTATGCTTTCAAGATGAGAAACTTTTGGCTGTGATTTTGCACAACTAAGAAAATTCTTTGAGCTAGCAATGCCACTCACTTTTGGAAAAACTTACACAGCATACGGCTCCACAGTTTTTTGTCTGGGTTCCAACATCTGTAGCACTGGATTATAGATTGTTTCTAAAATAATCTTAAATTGATGCATCATTGCTCCTTCCATTTGGGCCTGACAAAAAGTAGCTCTGGCATTTCCTCTCCTTTGTACATTGTAAACTGTATATCACTTTTTCTGCTCATGCCAAAAAAATGAATTCTTACCCATTTCAAGTTCTTATAAACTTAATTTCACTTAGTAGTATAAGAATTGCCTCCACTATGAGGCTATTTTTATTCAAGTGAGAATACATCAAGTGCTGTTCCATGAACAAATGCATGAAGTCATAATTATTTTTGTCAAGCTCTTCTGAATTAAGCAGTATTAATAAGCTGCCTTTGTAAAAGCTGTCATTTATGTCCTCTTCACTCTCAATAGCCAGAGCACACAGTTCTTGAGACTTGGAGCCCAACAAGTTGTTTAGATGTCATTACTTCTAAGAATTCTTGGGGTAAATAATGAGAAAAAAATCTCTGCCCCCAGATTAGTTTGGGATAGTGCTGTCTCACTCTACCTGGGGCTTGTCACCTAAACCACCTTACACCTAATGTAAGAGAAGTAGATTGAGAATGTGGAGGCATGGGTTCAAGTCTCAGCTCTGTAGTTAACTAGCTGTACAGTCTAAAGAGGTTAACTAACTGGCCTCAGGTCACATAGGTAGAAACCCTATCACTTAATCACTTAATATCTCTAAGCCTCAGTTTACTTATTAGTAAAATGAGGGGGCTGGACCAGATGATCTTCCAGGTCATATTCAACCCCAGTGTTCTTTAATTGTATACCATATTTCTCCCTCATTCCTTTGCTTTCAGATCTAGCCTTTTATCCTCACATCCAAGACAAGGTGACAGAATTCTTCCATTTCTTCTTTGAACTGAGGATTCAGTCAAGTTCAGGGTCTGCACCATGCTTCTACACTAAAGAGTTTTAACATTTAAGCTTCTGAAGAATGACATAAATTCCCAAGTTAGGGCCCAAGAGATGATAGGAGGTATGTGAATGAATGTCTAGTCAGTTTCTTAAAGAGCCTGATACCATGGTGCTAAATTTTGAGTCTGGGAAATTGAATTAGATTACATTAGACTACAAGTTCTTTGAGGTCAGAATTTTTCTTTTTAGTTTCTTTTTATCCCCAGCATTTATTATAGTGCCTGGCTCATTATAACTGCTTAATAAATGCTTGTTGGTGTTAAAGAAGGCAAGATTATACATGGCATTCAATCTCATGCCGTAATCTGCATAGAAACTCCCCTTACATCCATTCAATCATTCATTTATTCAAATATATTTGAGCAGCTACTATAGAACTTATATTAGGTCCTATACTGCCAAAAACCTCTGGTTTATAAATATGTTACTTTTCACAGCTAGGGAAATCATACAATTCCTCTGTAGTTTGTACTGTTGGAAGTATTATAGAGTTCCACATTATCAGAGTTGGAAAGAAACTCAAAGGCCATGGAATCCAGCTGGTTCCTGAATAAGATAAAAATTCCCCATGCAACATATGCTATAAGTGACCATTTAGCTTTTGATGAAGAACTATGAGGAAAGGGAAACCCATAACTTCCCAAGGAAACACATTGGAAAACTTATTTTTGGATAGGGTTATTTTTTTCCCCTCTTTTAAGTATAAAGTAACCTCTTTAAACTCCTGAAAATAGCTTTTCAGTCCCTTTGTGGCTAAACCAAAAAAGGTGTAGTTGGGATAACACAGCAACAATATGTGTTTTAAAGTCAGAATCTCTCTGAATACCATCTTTGCTACTTTCTACCTATGTGACCTGAGGCCAGTTAGTTAACCTCTTTGGACCAATGAGTTGGATTAGATAACCTCTTAGTAGTAAATATTTGACCCTATATTTAATCCCTCTCCCAAATGACAGCTCTTTAAATACTTGAAGAGGTGCATCATTTTCCCTGTAATCTTCTCCATACCAAACACCCAAGTCCTTCAGCTGATGTTCATGTGTCATAGCTCAAGATCCTTTGCCAAATCAGTTGCTCCCCACTCCCCACAATTTCGTTTGTCAATGTCCTTTCTAAAATGTCATTCTCCTAATGGAATAGAAGACTTCTGGGTGGTCTAAACAGGACAAAGTATAGACATCTTTAACTGTTATTTCTATAGATTTGATGCTAGACCTAAGTCCATATTCTCCCTGGTATAATACTTCTTTAATTTGATTGTATTTTTACCAAAAAAAAAATAGCCAGTGGAAAAAAAAACTAATAAACGTGACATAATTTCATTTGGCAACCAATCCTTCTTTTCTATTCTTACTACCTAATTTCTTGCCCTCTTTACCTCCTGCCTAGATTACTTTAACAGTTTCCTAGATTGTCTTCCTGATTCCAGCTCCTTCCCTTTCCAATATATCCTACATACTACAACCATGTTAATTTTCCTAAAATAAAGTTTTTATCAAATCACTCTCCCTATCAAGAACCTGCACTGGTTCCCCATTGCCCACCAAAATTGAAAATCCTTCACCTGGTATTCAAGGTCCTCCATGGTCTGACTTCTACTTACCTTCCCAACATTATTTTCCATTACTCTTTCTCCTTTACATTATCCTTCAGTCAAGCTGACCTATCTACCACTACTTGGATATTCCTTATTCTTTTCTATCTTCTTGTCCTCTATCTCATTATATTCTCTCTGATTAGAATACCAAGGTGCCCCGACTCCAACTCTGTTAATATGTTAGTGTCATTCAGCACCCTGCCACTTCCCTAGTGAAAAATAATCTCTATGCTTCTCATATAGATCTTGTCTAGTTCTACCTATCAATCAATGAATATTCATTGATTCAGTGTTTACACACTGAACTGACTTGACACCAATAGTTCCTGTCCTCACATCCTAATGATGGAAACAAAATGTAAATAAATGAGTGTATACATAAAAGATGTAAAGCACAAAGAAGATAAACTTTGATGGGAAAGTCTAAGTGCCTGAAGGGATCAGGAAGATCTCTTATGGAAGGTGGCTTTTCATCTGAGTCTTGCAAGAAGTTAGAGATGTCAAGAAATAAAGGTGAGGAGGGAGAATATTCTAGGCTCAATTAACGTGAAGGCACAGAGATGAGAGAGGGGATGCTCAGTTCAAAGAACAACAAGTAAGCTGACATAACTGATTTGTGGAGAGGAGTCGAGAATGACAAGACTTGAACTGTAGAAAGGAACCAGGTTGTGAACAACCTAAAACGCCAAACCGAGGACATTAGATTTGTGTCTGGAGGTAACAATGTCTAGGGTGGTGGCATTGTCAGATCGATAATTTGGCTGCTCCCTTTTGCAGCTGTATGGAGGCGGATGGATTGGAGTGTGGAGAAATGAGATGGGAGGGGGGGTGGAGTTAATTAATAGGCTATTGCAATAGTCCAGGCTAAAAGTCATGAGATTCTGACCTAGGCTGGAAAATGAGTAAGCAGAAAATAGGCATTCGGGAAAGATACTATAAGGGTAAAGTGGAAAGATGTAGCAATGGATTGAATATGTAAGGTGGGGAAAAGTGAAGCGTTTAAGAGGATACCAAAGCTACAAATCTGTAAGAGTGAGAAGACACTAGTACCCTTGACATATAATATATTATGTATTTGTATACTTGTCTCCACTACTAAATTATATCATTGAAGACACAGATAGTCTTGTTTAATTTTTTTTAATCTTTTTTTTTCTTTATTTCCCTCTCCATGCCTAGAATGCTATCTTACATAGAGTTGCTAGGTGGAAAATAAATGTTTATTAAATTAGTGTATGCATTATATGCAATAGCTAGGAGACACAGAGCCTAGAGCATTGTGCTTAGAATCAAATAAACTGATGTTCATGAGTTCAAATCTAGCCTCAGACACTTAGCTGTGTGACTCTGGGTAAATCACAACCCTATTTGCCTCAGTTCCCCATCTGTAAAATGAGCTTCAGAATTCAATGGAAAACCACTCTTCATATCTGCCAAAAAAAATCTTAAATTGGGGTCAAAGAGAGTCAAAAACCACTAATGACAACTGAAATATGTTGCATTTCTCTAATCCATAGCACCATAGTGATCTAGGAAAGTATTTTGCACATTTAATAAATGAGTAGGAATCTAATTCGGGTGTTATATAAATTATTGAACAGAAAGGCAGAAAACCTAACTGGCTTGGACTAGGGGAGGGTAGAAAATTGGAGGGATGGTGCTGAGTACTGATCAACCACTTATCTCATTTCCCCTACCTATAAAGTTGGGGTAATCATACCATCTATTACCTCAAGGAGGAAATTTGAGGAGCATGGTGACACAAATTAGCCCAATAGGTAGGAGTAGAAACATGTACTCATATTTGGATAGGCAAGTTTTACTATACAAAATAACTTGCCCAATCTCACACAGCAAGTCAGTGACAAAGCTGGGACTAATTTTTCTATGCAGCTCTATCCCCATGACTATTAGGAAAACATCTGATCTAATTCCATCTCTGATAGGGGAACATGCTTGCTTCTCCAGCCCAACCATGAAGTCTGGGAGGACCGGAGATCCCAGGATTGGTAGCAGTTGTTTTGTTGAACTGGGTTCCACCCACAGCATCTGTGCTGAACTAATGTTTTATTAATTTCCCAACACACCACCTACTGCTTGGTTGATATCCAGAATGTAGATGTGCCAGCTTAAAAAAAAAAAAGTCTTTTGCCACAGTAAACAAACAGGATGGAAAGTGTTCCAGATCTTTCTCATCCCCATTCTCTCCTCTTGATTGCATTTAATTTGTTTCAAAGCTGCTAGCAGGTCAATGGTCCTTCCTAAATTGGGAAAAATGACTAAGCCTACCCCTTCCATTTTTGGGGGGGCTCAAGGAGTTCTATGGCTGGTGTTTCATCAGTACATTTCATCAACTGCATTTAATAACCTAAAATGTATGGGAAAGCCAAATGTATGGGAAAGCTTACCAAAATGTATAAAAATAATTTATGTAATATTATCCACTTGCAATAAGGTGATTATATTTTAGGAAACTCATAATTAAGCTGATCTGATTCGCACCATATGGAAAATGTGCTCAGAAGTGGACACAAAACACTATAGGTTTAAGGAAGCACTGTTTCATATTTACGTTTGCAACAAATAAAAAAAAAACTAAACTAACTGAAGGCTTATACTCAGGGAATATACTAAATGACAGCTTTGGCAGGATTCCACTATGAGACAGTCTTCCCTGTATGTCCCACACACTCACATTAGAAAAGTCAGTCTTCAAGAGGGCTCAACTCTGATGGATCAGGCAGCTTGATAGCAGGTAGGGTAGGGCAAAGAAGATTGACCTGCTAGCTCTCTACCTCTCCATCCTCTAATCTCCTTTACAGCTGAAGGCAATTTACCTCCATCTTCTAGGTTCAATCCTCACCCCAAGTTAAAGGACCAACCCTGGCCCTAGACAGGAGGAACAAGTTTCCCAGTTAGACTTGCTAGAACCTATGTCTCAATGGTGACAAAAATTCATATTTCCATAATATTCTGTGGTTTACAAAGTCACTTCTTTGAAATAACCCTGTATTATTCTCCATACTGTACAGGTGAAAAAACTAAGATTTGGGGAGGGAAAAATCCTATATCAGATACCTAGTGTCAGATTTGGGATTAGAATCCAAGTCATATGATTCCAAACCAACTTTTTTTTTTCCAAATAGAGAAGTTCAGAAGGCACAGTGAGGCCCTTTGTCATAACTCATTAAATTTCTGTGTATGTGTGAATTACATCTCATTCATAATCATCCAAATCCCTCTTTGTTTTCAAAGTGATCAAAATGCACATTATCTATGAAAACTTTCCAATTTGTTTATTTTTTTTAAAGTCCATCCCCATCTTGGCCTTTATCCTCTCTTTACCCAGTCAATATCTGACCTCCTACTTTAGTGTCCCTCCCATTTCCTCCAGAATTAGGAAACTTCTTGATTCTCCAGGCCTTTCTTGGAACTAGTGTAGTGATCTTGAAACTCCCTGACCTCAGGAAGTTTACATTCTAAAGGAGAAATATAGCATGCAGATAAAAAGTACATATAAATAAGGTCATTTGAAGAAGTGAATATCCAGAAACTAGAGGAATTGGGTAAAGTTTCATGGGGGTTATGAGTAAGAACTTTATCTGCATCTTTAAGGAAATTAAAGATTTTGAGTAGACACACAAAAGAACTGTTTTCAGGTATAGAATTTGGTTTCTATAAATTGAAAGATAAATTAAAACGTTGGTTTCAGGGAATGATCAATAAATAGTTGTTAAGTGCCTACCAAGTGCCCAACACTATACTAAGCTCTGGTGATACAAAAGACAGTTCCTACCCTCAAGGATATCACACTCTAACGGATAATTTGGCAGCATCAGACCTGTGCTTTAGGAAGATTATTATCATAGTTAGGTGAAGGATTGACTGGGGAGAGGAGAATCTACAAGTAGAACGACTAATGAGGAGTCTACTTCAAAAGGTCAGGGAAGCTTGAGGTATAGAGTTGATCATGTGACTGGAGAACAGAGATATGTGCAAAAGCTGTTATGGAACTAGACTCACTAATTTGCAAATGATTATGAAAAGTGAAGAAGAAAGGAACAAGGATGACTGAGGTGCCACAACTCAGTGATTGGGAGAATCTTGGACAAAAACCGAGAAATTTGAAAAGAGCTCTAGGTTTGGAAGGGGGAGTAGGGATAGCTGATGAGGTATGATGAATTTGAGATTTCTACAGGACATGAAGGTGAGTATATGACTTCTGAGTTTGAGAGAAGTGATTATTTTTCTATTATATTAGCAACCATATGTTGAATTAAGATTAAGGTTTTTCCCTTTATTTCCTCATTCAGGTATCAGCCCCTGTAAATCACTCATTCTCTGCATTATCCAAATCTCATTTATGTGCAAAACATTGTCCTCCTTCTTGGACAAGACCCCACCCTCGTAAAAAACTTCACTTCTGTTTTGAGTGTAAACAGAATCCAATGTAGTTGAATTCCAGCCCTAAAGCACTAAGTCTATGCCCTTGACACCCCACTCCCCCAAACTGGAATTTAGCGTAAAGCAGCTCAGGATTGTTCTGGGTAGAGATGGATTCCTTTGTCCAGATTGCTGGAGTTTCATGATTAAGCCATGTTCTCAGCAGGAGGAGCTGAGGGCTTTCAGCCAACCTCCTCATTTGAAAGTCTATCCTCTCATTAATTGTTCACCAATCAGGGTTGATTTTCACCTGTGATTTTCACGCGCACACACACACAACCACCACCCCCCCACCACCCCACACACATACACATACATACCCTTTTCCAAAAGTATTTAAGCATTCAATCGTTTTGTTTTTGGTTACCAAGATAAACTACTGACCATCAGTTTATTGATTATCACCTAGCTTAATTAATAAATCAATTAGTCACCCAGAAACTGTCTCTCAAGCTTTTCATTCATTTCAAGGTTCTAAAGAGAGATTAGGGCTCAAGATATAGATTTGGGAGTTGTCTGCAAAAGAATAATCATTGACTCCATGGAAACTGATGGGATCATAAAGAGAAAAATTATGCTGGGAAAGAAAAGAATAAAGGACAATCTATAACTGAACTGGACTAGTTAACTCTGGATAGACTCAAGACTCTGAACAGAGAAATGTACAGCCAGGACAGAGGAATAGAAAGTCTGAAGGTCACTATAAGGTCTAAGAAGCAAAAGGTAAAGTCAAGGAAGAGAAGAACGAACAGGAGATTATCAGAAATGGGAATTTTAGTGTTCAAGACTAGAGAGATGAAATAGGGACGGGTGAAACCTACCTATGAGCTGGTTATTCTTGTGAATCTGCCAGTTGTCTGTGGGTCTGTCTAGTTTACAGAACTGACTCCTTGTCCCCCATGCCACAATCCTCACCATTCCACTGACCAAACTCCAATCATCACAGGATGCTAGGCAAAATTATTGAACACTTGAAGTGTATATCATTTTCTTCTTTCCTCCCTATTAAGTCTGCTCAGATTTTTATTCTCTCAACCTTTCCTTCCCTCTTTTCCTTCTGAAAACTAAGTGGCCTTGTGCTTCCAAAATCCCATTTTTTTTTGCTAGATATTAATTTGTGCTAAAGTACTCATATCAAATATTTAGTGGTTTGCCTATTTTGAAGAAGGCATACTATTTAGCATCCAACCTATCACACCATGGGTGCTAAATGAGGAAATGATAATATAGTGTCCTTTCAAGCTAAACTTTGCTATTTTCATTCTACATTGTGATGGAGAAAATTAGGACCAGTAAGTATTGAAAATCAGAACTGGGAGCTTTTTTATTTTTCCTTCACAAAAGATGTGTAAAAGGGACCATTTTCTACCTTGAAGAGTGAATCTCAAAAATCTCTAAAAATTTTCCTAACTCTGATCCTCTTCAAATGTTACCTTCTCTCACTGAAATATAGCACCTATGGGTGTGCTGGTAAAAGTTTGATGACTGGTTCTCCAGAAAAAGAAATATATGTATATGTGTGTATATTTACACGCATGTATTACATATACATATATAATGCGCACCTACATAAGCCCACATAAGTTTAATTTGCATTATTAATATTTTCTCTATCATTTTCTTCAATCTAAACAATCCACAAAACAATAAATCAAGACCTGATTTGTAGCATTCGCTAATTATCAAGTTGTAAAACACATTGAAAATTTAACAACTGAGCTGATTCCAGTGCACCATTAAAACACACCCACTTCAGTGGAACACTACTGGAGTTATTTCCCCATTCAGGAAAATGGGGGAAGGCTCAGTTGTTAATATATATTCTTTCCTTCTGGGAAACTTCTCTATCACTACCTTCTATAAGTTACTATGCCCATGCAGTCTACTGGGTCTTTAATAATGAAGAATGGAGCTGCAGGCTATTCTATAGAAAAGCTCTACAACCATTTGGAAAGTGACTTAGAGGAGAAAATCAGCCCCAGTTGTTAAACACACTAGCAAAATACACCAAAGAAAAAATTCTGCTGTCTTGAAAAAGAGAAAGCAGATTTAAATTGTATTCAAATTTTGCATGAGTTAGTAAACATGGTTATGAACTAAAATGGCAGGTTTCCACAAAAGCTAAAGTTAATACAAGTGCTTTAAGAAGGTACTTGGCAAACCTAGAAACAGAATAAAATGTTTTGCTCTGAATTCAATCAAAACCCAGAAGATCTCTTTCCCTTCATACCTTCTTCCCCCTAAATTTAACAGTGAACCAAGAAGTCTGATGTTGTAAGCTTAAGCTTTGTTTTCCAAAGCCTCTAATTTAAACCATGGAGTTTTATTTTCTCTTAAGGAGCTTTGTGTCAGGGTAGACATGGTGTCACCCTTAATAGTACATTTGTAAAGAACATTTCAAAATGTGTCATTGGTTTTCCAGCTCTTTGTACTGTCCTCACACCAACAAAAACCTCCTTGGTTCCAGTGGGATTTTTGCCTGTACAAAGACTACAGGATCCAATCTTCTTTTATTTGGGCATGAACTCAACTGCTATCCAAACTGAACAGACTCACTTTTCAATTCACTTGTTTTGGCCATCTGACAAGATGCCTTTCCTTCTCCATCCCCACGTCTCTCATTTCTTTCAAAAGTATTCAAAATATGCTATTTATAATGCCTTTCCACAGACTAATCTCACCTGGCCCTAGTCAATCTATATCACACTCCTTTAACATTCATTTCTTCCTTTCATTCCTAGTTCTATTGTGGGGTTGGGTTTTTTGTTTGTTTCTGTGGTTAGGTAGCCTTATTTATTTTAACTCTTCAAAGGCAGATTCATTTGTTCCCCTTCCTTTTATCTCTTTATACCTAATAAAGATGACTAAAATGCTCACATTTCTATATAGCTTTAAGATTTGCATAATATTTTGCATACATTAGCTCCTTACATCCTGACAACAACAGAGAAGGCACCTGAGATTCAGAGCTATGAAGGAACTTGCCCAGGATGACACAGCTAGTAAGTATCTGAGGTAGAATTTGAATACAGATCACCCCAACTCTCAATATACTACATCAGACTGCTTCTCCACTCTGCACACAGTAAAGGGATTTGGGCTGTCTAGTTCCTTAAGCAGACATTCCAAAACATCACATATCTCTACATAAATGATCGTGAATAGAGAGGGGGAAAAATTATGCATAGAAACATGATCATTTAGATTAGGAAGATCTTGACTAGATTTCCCTATTGTACCTTTACCAGCCTTCTCTCTTTGTTTCTTTGTTTTCTAAACAAGTAGATGGTACAGTGGATTGAGTGCCAAGCCTGGAGTAAGGAAGATTCTTCTTCCTGAGTACAGACCTGTCCTCAGACACTTACTAGCAGTGTGACCCTGGGCAAATCACTTAGCCCTATTTGCCTCAGTGTCTTCATCTATACAATGAGCTGTATGGAGAAGGAATTGGCAAGCTACTTTAGTGTCTTGGCCAAAAAACCCCATATAGGGGAGAGTCGGAGTCAGACACATCTGAACAGTAACAAGTCAATTTCAAGAGCCAATTACTTGTCATTTTCAAAGGTATCCACAATTTGTTTTTACACTATTGTCTGACTGATTTCTTTCTTTTCTCTTGACAGGATAGTGGCCAAAGCCTCAAAGAATCTCATGTCCACTCAAAGTTTAGGAATTGTATTTGGGCCCACACTTCTGCGGGCTGAAAATGAGACTGGGAATATGGCAGTCCACATGGTATACCAAAACCAAATAGCAGAACTCATGCTAAGTGAGTACAATAAGATCTTCAGCTCTGAGGAAGACTGACAGACAAGGCACATTATTGAAAATGTTCACATCTGTCTTGATGCCTAATATTTTTACATTTCTGTAAACATATTTCTGAAATATTTTTTTTCTTTCAAGTGACAGATGCCTCATTTTGTGAAAACTTAATGATGATTTCATGTTTAAGTTCCAAACATTAGAATAAAATAATTGACAATATTTGCCTATATGTGTTCAACATTAACCCTTTGAATGCCATGCCACCCACCATTTCTAGGACTTGTGTGGATGTCTGAAGATTTTCAGAAATGTTGGGAATATAACTTATATTCACAAGTTACATGTAACACTGATTCTAGATTCTATATGTATATATTTGTCCATATTTGTGCACCCTCATAGATATATGTGTATCTATAGTTGTACCCAGTTAGTCAAAAAGTGACAAGGAGGCAGAGATTAATATACCACAAAAGGTTACAAGAAAGACCCAAGTCTAAAGCTAAAATAAGCATCTTGCTTCTTTTAAGAATGTTTTTTCACTTGTGGATAGTCTGGCTATTCTCTGATCTATATATACAAATTTTGGTATTTTTTCTTAAATGTCAAAGGTTGAGTTTTTTCCAAAGAAAAATGACAGTTCAAAATACTATTTCCCTTCCCCTAAACACACTATCCTATAAGTTACAAATGAAATTAGAGCCTGACTATTTTGTTCTTAGTATCACACAAGGATTGCATGGCTGCTCATTTTTAATGTTAACATCCATTTTGATTCTTCATCAGACTCTACATCTTCCTCTTCCCTGGCTCTGTCATTTTCTGTAGAATTTTTATTATGCTCCTGAGGATGCTTTATTGGTGAATTACATTAAATTCATCTAGAAAGAACTTAAAAAAAAGAAGCTTTTTCATATGCCCTTAGGATTTCTTGGCTAGACTTGAATCAGTTTCTGCATTTGATGGTTAGTTTCAGTTGTCATGGGTAAACAAAAGGGTAACTGTATAGAATATATCAATATTGTTTTATTTTGAAAAGTATGTTTCTAGCTATACATATCCCATACCCTGTTTTGTGAAAGTATTCTGCTGATAAAAATGTAGACTTATGTTTGACAGCTTTTTAATCAAGTTCAAACAGAATAAATAAAACTAATCCAGTGTGGTAACAAGTCAGTCTGGTTATCGATTTGTTCATAAAATGAAAAATAAGGTATGTAAATAAAATGTGTGAAACTGAGATCCAAGAGCAAACATTTAGAGCAACTGAAGACTCACAGATATGAAGTGGATATATAGATGTGCTGCACGGCACACAAAGAGATGTCTGAACAGGCAGATGACATGGTTGTTCCCCAGCATACCTCACACTGACTGAGGAACGGAAAGAGATCTTTCAATCCACTCCTGCCTAACTTGATGAGAATTGTGAGAAACACAGTACAGGAACAGCTACTTTACTGTGCTTCACAAATACTGTGATGTTTTTAGTTTTTCGGTTTTTGTTTTTTACAAATGGAAGGTTTGGGGCACCCTGTTGGCGCCATTTTCCAGCAGCATGTGCTCACATCATGTCTGTTACATTTGGAGAATTCTCACAGTATTTCAAACGTTTTCATTATCGTTATATTTATTGTACCTGTAGTCAGGGATCTTTAACATTACGGTATTACCTAACAATTACATAACATTACGGTATGTGGATGCCGTGAACAATGCTCATATAAGATGGCGAACTTAAGGGATAAATGTGTGTGTTCTGACTGCCCCACCAATCTGCCATTCCTCCATCTCTCTCCCTCTCCTCAGGCCTCCCTATTCCTAGAAACAAAACAATACTGAAATTAGGCCAATTAATAACCCCACAAGGGCTTCTAAATCTATAAATAAGGCAAACTTCATGGTTGTATTATTTTAAGAAATTGCCACAGCCGCCCCAACTTTAGGCAATCACCATTCTTATCAATCAGCAATCCTGAGGCAAAACCCTCCACCAGGAAAAAGATTGCAATTTGCTGAACAGATGATAGTTAGCACTTGTTAGCAATAGAGTATTTTCAATAAAGATATGTGCATTGTTTTTTTTAGACATAATACTATTGCATATTTAATAGACTACAGTACAGTGTAAACATAACTTTTATATGCACTGGAAACCAAAAAATTCATGCAACTCACTTTATGGCAATACTTGCTTTTTTATGGTGGTCTGGAAATGAACTGGCAATATCTCTGAAGTATGCCTGTATCATTGTGTGTCTAGGAAGAGACTACCAGTAGTATTAAAAAAAAAAGATGTATGAGTATGAAAGAGGTAGATACATACCACAGTGGTCAAGTAAAGAAGAAAGTCATATGTTTTAAAATTACAGTTATCACTAGAAGAAAACGCATGCGTACTAGTGGGTAGAGAGCTGATCTTGGAGTATAGAAGATCTATAATATCATAAAGTTTTTGTTGTTGTTCTATTGCAATTAATTTAGCACCTTTTCAACATCTCCCTGAAACACAATTTCACCCAGCCTCATTAATGTCCAAAGAGCAAGGACAATTCAAATGAAGGGTGACCCACTCTTTAGAAAGGATTTAAACCTGAAAGTATAAACTCTAGAGTCTCTAGGGTAAGAATGGAATTTCCTCTCCCTACCAATCATTTCATCAACATATTTCCTTCAAACTAGAAAGTAAAGTTCTTCCTTCTACTCACATGGAAACCCTGATGGTTTCCATAAGAGGCTATCCAGCTATCCTTACTTCCATTTTTTTGAAGCTTCATGGAGGAGAGAGGGGTAAATTTCTTTACTACTATACATTGAAATTCTGATACTATTTCCCAAAAGAAGGTAAATTTTGATGGTCAAAACCTAGTTAATTTGCAGTTTACTGGCTAGATGTCCTTCTCCAAGACCAAGCCTTAAACCCAATTCATTCTGAATCTCGTGGATTGGACCGTAGGTCCCTTCCCAAGCACCACCTAACAGTTATTTTGGGAGCCCTCTTGACTCAGAGTAAATGTAAATAGTAAATTTCTCTTTTCATCAGCAGTCCTGAAGGGGCTTCCCCTCCCAGTTTGATTTTTTTTTTAATTGACTCACTTCTTAAGGGGATCTATTCATTGAATGGGCGTTGCCTCCCTCAAAGTGAGAACCTGAAAAGACCTTGGATTAAAAGGACCAAGGTCTTGCATTGCATCCTGGGTCATCTCCAGCTGTCCTGATCATTATCTGCCCGCTGGACCCAGATGACTGGAGGAGAAAGTGAGGCTGGTGACTTTGCACAGCTCCCTTTCATTCAAATCAGTCAATTGCAAGTCGTATCTTCTTCTCCCTGAGGTCATGATATTCTTCCACAACAGGACGAAACCACCACCATTTAGCAATCTGACAGAATCACCATCTAATTCTGTGTCATTGAAAGTTACGTGATGAGGCTTGTTAACCAACTAAAAGACAAAGGCCCCAATTAAGAGAAATTAGAAAATCTGTTAAAATTCATGTCACAGCCAAGGGTGCTGTCCTTTCAGTTGAACGCAGCGAGACACTGACCTATACTTCCTTTATATGTATTTTTTAAAATATAACTTGACTACACAATATGAGAAAGTTTTGTGCAACTGGTGCCTCCAGTTCCTTTCCTCTTACTGTCTTCTAAACCCTCCACAATCTGACTTTTCTCCTCATGGTTCAATTGATTCATTGGTAAGTAGTCTCTTAATTACAAAGTTTTGTTTTATTTTTAATTTTATTTGTAAACTTACTTTATCCGTACTTCTTTTTCTCAATTCTTTCTCTGGATGTTTTGTTTTTTAATTAGTCTTGAACCTCTAGCATTCAACATTCTGGATAACCCTCTTCTCCTGGACACTCTCTCATTTCTAGAGGTCCATGGCACTATTCTCTTTTAGTTCTCTTGCTATTTATCCAACTATTCCTCAGTCTCAACCACATCACATTGGCCAAAACAGAACTCATGATTTTTCCCCAAAAACTATCCCTTCTTCCATACTTCCCCATTACCACTGAGATCATCACCATCTTCCTTGTCACCCAGGCCCAAAAAATTCATGGCATTCGCAATCCCTCACTTCCACACACCCCATGTATCTAATCTATTGCCAAATCTTATTACTTCTACCTTTAGATCTCATCTGTGTCCCCTTCTCTCTACTCATGAAACCACAACCAAGGATTCCAATTCATCACCTTTTATTGGGACTATTACAATAGCCTTCTAATTGGTCTCCTTGTCTCTCTGTTCAATGCATCCTCTGCTCAGCTGCCAAGATGATGTTTCTAAAAATAAGTTTGATCATGTCCCTCCCCTGCTCAATGAGCTCCAATGCCTACCCATCAGTTCTCCGTCTGACATGTAAAGTTCTTCCTGCCTTGGATCGCTCCTGTTTCCCAGTCTCCTTGTACCCACCATCCTTCCACTCTTGTACAATAAAGCTACACTGGCCTATGCACGGTTCTTTGAACCATACAATGTATCTTTCTTCTCAGTGCCTTGGCACTAGGTGTCCCCCATACCTGGAATATTGTGTCCCTTACCTCTTAGGTTCCTGGGCCTCTTTCTCCAGAAAGCAGAGCTGTTACTATTTTTATCTCGTTCTCACATCTTGTTATTTTATACGTATAATATATCACTTATTAATACTGAGAGGTCAGAGATTGGACCTTTATTCTACAAAAATATTTCAATTTCACTGTAAATTTTTGTTGAAGTGATTTTGATTCCCCAGTCACCCATTCTATACGCTCTCTTCCTCTCCCCCCACAAAATATTTCATATCCCTTTGTTACCTAGGAAAAGAGTCATTTTAACTTTTACATTTTACGTACATAAGCTTTCATTAGGAAATGAAAAAAAAATTAGCATAATTTTCCCAAAGAAATAAAATACCGCAGTTTAGAATCATCAAACATCACCAAATATGATCTGTCCAGTTTACAGATTAGGAAATAAGGTCTACCATTGTTAATCTATCAACCCAAGGTCACACAGTGGTGAAAATGGCAGGGTTAGGATCCAACCCTAATCCTCTGATTCTGCATTCAAGACCTGCTCAGTTGTACCGCTTGTCTCTGCAACACCCCTCTTTTAAGGAACAGATGGATAAATCTATGAGATGTTATTATTATATATAGTGAGGGGGTATTCGATAGAGCACTGGGCCTGGAGCCAGGAAGGCTCCTCTTCATGAGTTCAAATCTGAACTCAGACACTTACTAGCTGTGTGCTCCTGGGCAAGCCACTTAACCTTGATTGCCTCAGTTTCCTCATCTGTAAAATGAGCTGGAGAAGGAAATGGCAAACCACCTTAGTATCTCTGCCAAGAGAGCCCCAGATGGAGTCATGAAGAGTCAGACACAAATGAACAACAACAATGTATAGGATGTTTGAACAGCAAGCAGTTTATCTAGGGAGTGAGAAAGATATGAGTACAAATCTAGCCTCAGATACTTGCTAGCTGTGTGACCCTGGGAAAGTCATTTGACCTCTCTTTTCCTCAGTTTCCTCAACTGTGAAATGAGGAATAGCAACTCATAGGAATAGCAAATAATAGCAACTACATCACAGGGCTGATGTGAGGATTAAATGAGATATTTATAAAGTGCTTAGCACAGCACCTAACACATAGTAGGTGCTATTTAAAATGATCATTCCCTTGCCTTCCCTTCTTTCTATTTGTTCAGTCATTACATTTACATGTTGCATGTTACAATCACTACATTTAAAATTCTAGTGAGCTTTAGAGTGGCTAGATCAAAAATCTTTAGCTTGGATTGGATTTTTTTAAATCCAAGTTTTGGTGGAGTCTTTCCTATATCATGTTATCTTGCATTGGATCATATTTGTCAGTGTCCTGTTAACATCCATCATATCATTCTGTCTAATATTGTATTGAAATTAAATCTGGCACTTTAGGGGTTCTGTGCAAGATGAAAAAATGGGTCCCCAGCAGTCTCCCTCTTAAATATAATTGAAAAAGAGGCAGGCATCAGGGCATGCTGTGCCTCATGCTGCCAAAGAGTGATCCTGAATCATTCAAATGATGAGAATACAGTGAACATCTCATACAAAAAGATGACAATTTTCTCTACCCATGTTGTCAAAATGAAAATTTCTAGCTGCCTTGGTGAGAAACTTGGCATCAGGATAGAGGTATATATGCCCTAAGTAGATATATCCACATACACATACCTTATATAAGTTTATCCAGTTTTCCCCTGCTAATGGTTTATGCTTAACATCAAGCACATACGCTCAATGCCATTCCTTTAAGAAATCTATCAGATTTTGTAGAATGCTACTCACTGAATTGGGGTGGGATTAAGAGAGAAACTGCACTGTGTACACAGTAGTCATTCACCTTGTAGCTATTGTGTGGACAATTCAGAACTAACATCTAGAAAGCAACGTCACATATATGATCTGGCATTAGGTGTGTGCATTGGTGATGTCTACTTTTAAGATACCACATATATTTAAATTATAGCATAAAGTCATGAAAAGAGCTCAAGGCTTGAAGTCAGCAGGAACCTTAGTTAGAATTCTGGCTGAGACTTACCAGCTATGAGGCATCTAGGTGGCATGATGAATAAACACTAGGATCAGGAAGACCTAAGTTCAAATCTGCCTTTAGATGCTTAATAGATGTGTCATCCTGGGCAAGTCACTTACTCTCTATCTGCTTTAATTTCCTCAACTGTAAAATGGAGCTAATGATACCTATTTCCCAGGGTTGTTGTGAGATATAATGACATTGTATTTGTAAAAGTTTTTAGCATAGTAACTGACACATAATAAGTGCTGGATACATGCTTGCCTGCTTCTTTTCTGTGTCACTACAG